>JAMZAV010003738.1:0-62420 GCA_024449915.1 Sweltsa coloradensis
CACTAAATAAGAACATATCAAGATAATACATAATGTGACTATTACAGGCTGCTGAAGAGAAGTTAAACTGAAGGGTACCTTGGCTATCAACTCACGGTATTAATATATATACCTCTCCCATTTTTTCTAAGCATTTTGCAAAAAAAAACCCATCCGGGAATACCGGAGGAATGAACTATACACGACATTGTGGGAAAATATCTTTTTTCATAAAAATCAACTATAATTATATGCATGCCCTTTATTACATAAAAAACATCATCATGATTATACCCTTTGAAGGAAACCTTTAAAAACTCTATTGTTGCAACAATGTTGCCAGCGATAATAATAATTATACGGGTAAAAAAACAATTAAAAACGACACTCATGCAAAAATCTTATCCCCAAACCCGACGACTGGCCGGGCCTGGCCGGGCCCGGGCCGGGGCGGCTAGCCGGGCGAGGGGGCGACCTTAAAAAATTTTTACAAAATAAACTTGAAGAAAAAAATTTTTAAAAAAAATTTAAAAAAATATAAAAAAAATTTTTTTTTTTAAATTTTTTTATGGTTTTATAAAATAGTGTAGTAATTAGAAAAGGGGGCGGAACTTTTTCTATAGTGCATAAAATCTACCCCTGCCCCCCCATACGCTTAGGGCGGGTTCCCGCCACACGCCTGTCCACCCTTTGTGCCCCCGGTCTCCCTTACGTCCCTCCTTCGTCTCGAACCAAGTTCCCAAAAAAAATTGAGACTTACAATACCCAAATTCAAACAATATTTGAAAAAATTTTTTAACCTTTTTTGGGTTCTGTAAGCGTTTCTTCATGTGAAGTTTCCCTCGTGAAAATCCCATTTTTCCCCAAGTTTTATTTACATTATCATTATCAAAACTATTTGCCCAATAGAATATTTTTTGCTCAATAAATTGTATTAAAATATTGTTTCTTGAAAATTCGTTTTTTAAATTCTCCTGTTTAAAATTAAATATTTCTTTTGAGGGGCTGTACTTTCCCCGACATTCTTTACTATTTTCCAGGGCCCCTTTTTTTTTCATTCTTTTTGTCGTTGTATTTGTAGCTCTCTTTTTAGCCGGCAACCTCTTCGTCTACCACACCCCTCCCGCGAGCCTCTTCGGCCTCCCTTCACGGGGAAAATATGTCTTCCGATTTAAAAACCCCCTGCACGCTTTCCCCCTTCTTCAGTAAACGCCGCGCGACGCGTATAATTCTTTCACTCAAAATTATCTCATTTCGAAGCAACGCATACAAATTGTTCTTTCAGCCTCAATTCAAATTGATGATGGAATGTACCGCCCAAATACTCTACTGGGGGTTTTAAAGGGTCTAGGATTCTGAAAGTGGGGGGGCTTCCTAATTACAGTCATCGGTGTAAATAACACTGTTCTGCGCTACTTTACTCACTCTTCGGCGTAAGGGGTTTAAATTTGGCGTATACTCTTTGGCCTACCCCTTCCCCATCAGTGTCCATCGTATCGCATCTTCCCCCAATTTCTTCATCGTCGTCATTGTCGGTTCAGCCCAAAGGAGTATCGTCCCGCGTTAAAGACTAAACATTAACGTTTTTTCGTTACAAAAGAAAAAATTCTAGGGCTAAAAGCCCAAAATTGAAGACTTACCATCCCCTATTTCTTTTTTCAAAGCATTAACTTCATCCATATTCTCCTCCTCTAAAGTACAGTTAAGTTCATCAATTGCAAAAAAACAGAAAATGTCTAAGACTTCCCTAAGCCCTAGGCCAAATGTTGTACAAAACTGTTACCCCCAGTTTGCCTTGGTTAAACCTTAGCCTAGTAGAAAACTATATTGACAACAGGCTAAGCATAGGCCTAAATTAGTCATGAAACTGACAGTCAAGCACAAGAGATAAGCTAAGGAAGCCCAAGAAAACCCAAGGTATAGGCCTACCCTGGGCCTCAATTTCAACTGCTGTGGCATTGCTTGCATAATTTTATTTACTATTATAAGACTCTAATTTATCTTGTGATCAAAACTAAAAGGTACTCTGTACAACATATAAACACGCAGTGTAATGGGTAAAATGTCATTTTGACAGCATCATATCATAACCCTACTTGAGGCAGGGCTGACAACCTTTGATGATATTTGTCCCCGATCAAAGACATCAGACTTTCGGTAATGATCTAGCCAATTTATGGTACTCAATAATGAAAGCAATTGACAAAGAATTAAAATAGATATATGTTGTACTATTTAAAAAGAGTACTAGCTATTTCTTGATAGTATAAATATGTAAAAACAATGAATTTAAATGTGCTTACCTGGTATAGCATTTCCATGAGAATCCATCTTTTTATTTTAACTATTAACTATTATACTATTATACCAACTTTAATACGGTAAGACACACGAGAATACAACACAGCTGAATTACAAAATAATGAAAATACACATTAAACATACATATACACGTTTCAAATATTGTTCTGACGTATGCATTTAATCACTATAAGAAGTCCGTAAACAATTAGCAAGCAATGATGCATGTATACGATTATATTTAAAATCACAAACACTAGAACATTAAACTATAACCAAAGTAACACCGATAACCAATACGCGTAACACGTTTGTCCGATCTCTTGCAAGAATGAACACAAACTAAAGCCTACAGGAACCGAAAAGTGAAACAAATGCGTATTTGGGAAATGTGCACTGCACATGGTGCAATACAAGCCATTCTTGGGGATTAGGTGTCAAGCTAACAAAGAATTAAATTATTTCTTACCATTAAAATGCATGAAGTTTCACATGTGCGAGGTGGGGACCAAGCGCTCGGCCAGCTACCCCGGAGCGCTTCTTGTTCCAAGCTTACGTCACAACCCCCGCGGCGCTAGGATGCGCAACGCCATACCTCGTCCACCAAAGAATATCCTTGTACCATGGGCTGAGCTGCTTTTCCTCTCGTGACGCGTTGATAATAGAGAGTAGATAATAATAATATTATTATATATTTTTTTCAATTTGTAATGCGATATTTTCTTGATATTTGGTCCGCGGCCGGGCAAACGGCTACTCCGATCTTGATGAAACTTTAGGGGAACGTTTGAAATCACTAAAGTTAGATATGATTCTGGAGGCAATCGAATAAATATTTCTAATGAATATCGTACAACTTGCGTGCAGCTTCGATATGACCTCGCCGCCCCCGCACCTTTTGACTGCTACATGCACGCACACAGCAGTGAACCTCGCCTTGCTGTCAGTCTGTTGCAGCTTAAAAGTGGTCCTACGCAAAATAAATACTTACATAAAAGCTCGTCCATCAACGCGGCGGGACTTTAGCGTTTTCCTAGTAATTAGAAATTACTTGTATAGCCATATTAATATATTTATCATAGCTTATGTTTGCAGCACATTACATGTAATCAGTTACACCGACGTGAGTGTTTCCATACTGATGAAATAAAGAACTATTGCACAATATACAAAGGTCCTTGTCTACAATGAATAATAATTCGCAAATATTCTTAAATCTTAAGGCTCCGCCACGCAGTCAACATATCCCAGATGGCTATCCCAGATAGTAGTATAGTAGGCCTACATGGTCCACGCACTATAACTACAGATTCCACCCAAATAAAAACAGAATGAGATCTTTTAAATAATGTATTTTAAAGGGATCGTTTACCTCTTATGTAAAGGTGTACCCAGACATCTATTTACCTAAGTAGACTCCATTTACAACAAATTCTTTCTCGAAAATAATCATAATTACCATATATTAATTGTTAAATATGTAATGAAATTGACTGCGTTTTCGCCACTTCGCTGTACTGGCAACAACGCACGACACGGCCTTGGCTTCGGAGTCGAGTAGCCGGGTGTCGCGGCGAACTGAGTTATCGCATTGGACATTTAAAGATGCTTGGCGAGGGGGGTATGACATGTATCAAGTTAGGGGCATACTCGCTTCAAATTAGGTTGAAATAAAAACGCATGCCATGTGTTATTCCGCTCAAGTGTCAAGTGTAGAGGTTTTTACGAAGTTATGTGGTTTTGATAATCGACTTGATAAGCGCACAGTGCACTTACTGTATACACATTCAAAAACCCCGTACACCTAGCCGAAATACATATTTACTGCCGATGCCAGTACGTTATTTGTTCATCCTTTGTCGAATATGCTGTTGATGTTTATTTTTTAATCTTTGTTTGTGTATGTAATGGTTCTTCTAATCTATATCGCATATGATATATTATGAGTGGGGTGTGCCTGCTTACTCGAACGATATAAACAAAAAACGATAAGCTAATGGGCATAAAAAGGAACCCAGAAACCTTACGCAGACCTCTTCACATCAGTTGGACACGTGCACTCGTATCGATCAATCGTTCATGATGACATTGAGGAGTGACGTAATAGGTACAACAAAATAAGAATGTTTATTATACGTTACAGGGCAAGCGAATTCTATTCAGAAGTATTCGTGTAGAGTTTGTACACAAAATGTCAAAGAATGTCAACCGACAAAGAGTCAAATTGTTGCGACGAGAGTGACTTTATTAGTAAATTTGCTTGAACGTGAGTCGGTGCGAAAATAATAACTAAGCATAGTATTTTGGCCAATGATAGTTTTCAAAGATGTTCTCAATATTTACGTCACGAAAGTTTTGGGAAAAAGACATCCATCCGTACAATAGAGAAACATTGATGTCTGGCGTAATTAAGCATACATACTCATTGTTTATGGCTACAATTACGAACAGAAACTGATCTAACCGGCAACATAGATTTGTTATTCATTCTGTACACAAGTGTGGTCATAAGGCGGCTTTAAATAATAATTAATATGCGGAGTATCCATTAGAAAATAAAATAAAATGCCGCTTGTTAATAATGATACATTGTTAATCCGTTTTCGGATAGATGTATACATGCATAACGAGCGAGAGTTATTCGGCAGGTCCGCGAATCGATCCTCACCACTGGCAATCCTGACATTTACATGATTACGGAAACTGCTGTTAGCCCATAGTGTTTGGAATTACTTTAATCATGTAATTTCACTTATTGTGGAAGAATAATTGAATTTTTTAAATGCTATAACCAAATTGCTTTTATTTTTTTAAAGTGCAAGTAACTTAATTCTGTATCATGTGAGTGTGTGTTTGAGTGTGTGTAAGAATCGATATCGCGTATATTATGTTGTTGTACAGGAAAATACTTATTCAACTCCAGTGATAGGCCTACCTGTCATGATTGGCAACATATAACTTTAAAAGAACATGCCAATAAAATATTTTTTCCCCATTTCATTGACGACAATAACGTATGTGTTTCCAAACAGGTTTTGGGTTTTTATTTGTAACGTATTGTTAATCAGATGATCGTAGGCCTTCCGCTTTGTTTTCAGTAAACAGACTATCTCGACAGATAGACCCGGGACCTGCCTCGCGCGTTACTCACCGCTAGTAGCTGTGCTGTGTTGCAACACCTCCCCACTCCGTACCAGTGACGTCACTGACCCGAAGCGCGCCGATGAATTTAAAGACCCCTATTTGACGTAGGTCTGGAAATATACACAATGAACTTAATTTTTATGTTCGTACTTGATTTTAAGAATAACTTGTTAAGAGGTGAACGGGCCCTTTAAATTTAAAAATAATAAAAGTATATTTTAGACACAAGTAGAAAAAATATAATGTAGCCAACAGAAAAATAACGTTATCCCGAAATGAGGTTCAACAAGATTTATATTTTTAAATCGTCAATGTTGGCATCAATTTGCATTGTGAACAGTTCAGATTCATTTCTAACCTAGGAAAGCGCAAATATGTTTTCAACTATCCGCAAAGCAACAGACAGACAGTTCAGTATGGTCTCTAGCATTATGTCACGGGACTTGAACATTCTCGCGGTTGAATAATTACATCTTACAATTACTTGAGCGCACGTGCAGGTGCTAGCCAACCAGTGTTGATCCTATTTATTTGCTTATTTAACTTTTTCTTATTCAGTTATAAACTCATTTTACTTACAAAAGGAGCACAACACCTTGTTTGTAAGTGCATTGCAGCACAGTGTGGAAGAAGTAATTATGCATTTACATGCTTATGACAGGGCCTTCAAATTCCAACTCGACACCTTCTCGCGGTTTGGCCCGTGAATAGGGGAGTTTCACTCCCTGAAACTAATGGCGAGCTTGGGTCGTCGTCGGGGAACCCCTTCCCTTTGACTACCTCCCCGACGGCGAAGACAAAGACAACACGGACGGATGATGACACAGACGGAGACGACCACGACGTGGGGGAACCCCTGCCCTCCCCATATGCTTGTGGCGGGTTTTCTGACCAGCACAGGCCTGTCCCCCTTGTCCCCCCGCGTCACCCCTTACGCCCCCCCCTTCGTCTCGATTAGCCAAGTTGCATAAATATGAGACGTTAAGCAATATCCAAATTTACATGACACTATCATACCTTCTACAGAATATCCATGCACGAGTGCCTCTTCGAAGATGTTGTGGTTCACTTGACGCACTTTACACTGTAAAACAATAACTCTGAATAGTTGAATTATAATTAAATAACGGCGCGACAAACTCCTCACCCCCGCACTTGCCGCCATCTTGCGTGCCATAAGCATATCACCTGCATTCGAACGTGTTTCCCATCCATTGCCCCAAGGCAATGTGGGAAGTTCCTCCCCCCAAATGGGCCTTCAAATTCCAACTCGACACCTTCTCGCGGTTTGGCCCGTGAATAGGGGAGTTTCACTCCCTGAAACTAATGGCGAGCTCTGGGTCGTCGTCGGGGAACCCCTTCCCTTTGACTACCTCCCCGACGGCGACGACAAAGACAACACGGACGGATGATGACACAGACGGAGACGACCCGACGGGGGGGAACCCTGACCTCCCCATATGCTTGTGGCTGTTCTGACCAGCACAGGCCTGTCCACCCTTTGTCCCCCCGCGTCATCCCTTACGTCCCTCCCTTCGTCTCGATTAGCCAAGTTGCATAAATATGAGACGTAAAGCAATATCCAATTCCAATTCAATTCCTCCCCCCAACCCAACCCCCCCCTCAACCCCAACCGGTATGCGAATGACATAGACTTTATGCTCTAACCTGATGCGTTCCTTAGAATGCTTTGCCCCGTGGCAGGTGTCATTGTGAAATCCCAAATGTACAATCAGAGTAAATTACAATAACAGACCTTTTTTTGCCGGCGTTGAAATGTCTTCTGCATCATACCCGTCGGATTAAATCCGGGTGTTTGTTATGTTTTCAATTGGACACTTGTGTGCACGTCAACCATCAAACTTTCCCCACACACTTTCTTTGATTTAATGCCGTGCCGCTTTTTGAAGTTGTGTAGCCATCCAGCTGACGCCGTAAAATCACCTTTCAACCGCCTTATTTCTCGGGCCTTTTCAGACAATAATGGGCCACTGACTGGTAGGGTTTTCAGTGCGGGCCTGACCAAACTATTGCACTAGTGCAGTCTCTACATCTGTCGATGACTTTAATGATGTAGTCATCCTCGTCGTTTGACACGCCTTTGACACCAACGTCTTTTTTTCGGGTCTGTCATTGTCTTCGGCGTCGTCTACAACGTGGTCGTCGTTGTTGGGTTCACCATTGGTGTCGGTGTCGTCTCCAATGTTGTCGTTTTGTGGCTCGTTTTATGCCGCCAGTGTTTTCGCCTGGTCCGGTAATAAATTCGTGGGTTTGTACAATGTCGTTGTTGTCGTCGTCGTCGTTGTTGTTGGCTTTTGTGCTGCCAACGTCGTCGTCGACCACCATTTTCAAATATGTTTGGGGGGCCCTCAAAGTCCAACTCGCACCTTCTGTGGTTTGGCCCGTGGGGTAGAGGAGTTTCACTCCCTAAAACTAATGGTGAGCTCTGGGTCGTCGTCGGGGGGCTTTTCCCCTTCCCTTGACCACCTCCCCGACTGCGACAATGACAACACGGCGGATAATGACACAGACGAAGACGACCACAACGTGGGGGAACCCCCGCCCTCCCCATACGTGTGACTGGTTTTGACCAGCACTGGCCTGTCCCCCCTTGACCCCCCGCGTCATCCCTTACGTCCCTCCCTTCGTCTCGATTAGCCAAGTTGCATAAATATGAGACGTAAAGCAATATCCAATCAATCACACCGATATCATCTTCTGTACAATTGCATTCTTCATAACTGTGAACATGGTACTCAACGTTAGCTGAGTGGGGCGTTTTATCGATAAAATGCAGGTACCATTCTAACTGAGGGTTGTCTCGCCAGTATTCACCCATAGCCTTCTTTAACAACATATCGACATCCTTTAGTTTTTCTTTCTTACCTCGTGCACTAAGGGCATACATGATGTGACGTCGGTAAAATTTGTCTCTAGAGATGCAACACGGAAGGAAACGGGACCCGTTACTCCATAACAATTCCCGAATCCATTTAAGACCCTCTGCGTAGTTTTCGGATGTACACCATGGCGTCCTTTGGGAAATTTACGAAGTCACAAACAAGTCCGATTGTTCACCAATTATTTTGTGAAACCTGTAACTCGGTTAGTCAAATGGCCTAGGTCACAACCATCTTTTGTCATGAAGGCCCGATAGTATAACAAACTTTGATGGCTATTTGACAGTGTTTGGTCACCTTTGCACAACGTTTATCTACAATTGCTGCAAGAAAATTTATGTATGCATTTCCTGGCCAACCATCCTTCAACATAAACATGGGGACATGATTTTCATGCAAACTTTGAAAACTTTGATTTTGTTATGGAATATAATTTCGGTGGTATTTCGAAATATTTAGCATTCTTTGAAAGAATACATTGAAGCCTAAGCTTCACTTACCTCGCAAAACCTGCGATGATAATAATAATAATTGCAACCTCCTAAATATGATATTAAGTGCTTTTCGTTTCTTGGTTCTGGGAATTGTTCGATGGCCTCCATCTTCTCGAGATTAGTGAAAATACCTGGATAGTCTGAAGATGTGACTGCTCTTCTCTTGCAAGTAAATCTGGTAATACAAACTCGTCAGATTAAATTTTGATATTTATTTATTAATGACAACTCCCGTTAACATGGTTTTACCTAACCGCGGATAAACCTCACTAAAGTGAGTGTCGGGGAAAGGTTGCGCCGAGGCATGTAAACTCCTCCGCCGCGCTCTTCCCCCACCATGCGGTTCGGCAACTCGACAGGAGTGAACTACTATTGACATTTACATTATTTTACCAGTCTGCAAATTGCAAATTTTAGTTCATATTTCTATTTGTAGTTTGCTCGCTATGGCTGCCACAGCCAGGAGTGGTGTGAATTGTTGTTAAGACTGCGATGCTTGGTTGGCGGAGTGTGGTATTTTTGGAGCTACTATAGCTGTTTGCTGTTATAGCATTATGCAAAGAGGCTTGTTCATTATTGAATTGTACGGTGTTGGTCGAGTCAACAGTTTTTTGTTGATTTTCTTTGTAGACATTACGTTGTCAGAATCTGAATAGTTTGATTGATGATCGTGATCGTGGAAATCGCCGCCTATCACAACGACCTGTCCTCGTAGTGCCCTTGCTACGACTGGCTCTGATCGTCCCTACCCTCGTCTGGTCCTTATCAGTTGACTACGTAAGTAGATGTATACTCCTTGTCACATAATTTGATGTATATTCCATGACTCAAAACCTGGCGTCACAACCTGTGGGGGAGGTTGCGCTTGGGGTAGAGGCGAATGGCGCGATATCAAGGTAAATGTTGCAGCCTGAATCTCTTCACGCCGCTCTCGACGCAGTTGTTAGCCTTTGATGTTTTAATGGTGTAGTTTGAATTAATGATGAGGATGCTTTTCAGAACGAGCGCCGATTTCCTAAAAGCGTCTGTACAATGTATATTAAATGTTACTGCTCAGTGCTAACCGCTGAATTGTCATTTGTTTGTGTGAGTGTACGTCCAAGTCCATGGTCTTTATTGTTATAACGGAGCAACGGCAACCCGCATTGTGGAACTGAGTTATGATGATTATTTATTGACATTTAAATTCAGTTGGGGGGAGGTTACTTTTAATAATCCTCCAACTAATTCTACTCTTGAATTCATCAACTTATTTTTATTTTTTTTCAACACTTCGTATACGCTCTTCTGGGATAAACTGCCACAACGGTTTTTTACCTCCTCGGGGTAATTTGAGTGCAACGCATGAAACGTTTCAAAACAGGTGTTAATATCCTTCAAAGAGGATACTATCTTAAAACTTACTTCGTCAACGCAAACAATTGATGCAGTGATATTTTCCAATGTCAAACCAAAAGCTATGGTGAGGGGTTGCGCTGTCCGTTCACAATGAACAGAAATTAAAGTAATTGAGGGTACCAAATACAGCTCTCGCCTACATTTAAAGCTATTTGTACTACTGATGCATTACCACCAGGCCAGAGGTTTCCCAATCCCTTTGGGAGCCAATGTTGAAATTATTTATGTCCTCTCCTTCAATCAATTGGCGCAGTTGACTGGTTTTAGGTCTTGCTGGCCCCCACCAAGCCCCGTACCTGATTTGTAGAAAAACCTTTCTTTTGATTGGTTGCGCAGGTTCACATTGTCATGCTGCGCCTTTAAAAATAGTTTTTATAGACGATTGTTTACCTTTGTCCCGGTGCGGGTGAAGTACGTACGACTAACACACTAATCGTAGCTCGACTCGACGTACGTTGCCCACACGGGGAACACACATACAGAAACTAGTAAAATACGTACACTTTGTGCTGTGTGGGTGCGGTGCGTACGAGTTACACACTAACAGTGGCGCAGAAATTCGTACGTTGTCCGTACGTGGAACACACATACTCAAAGTACTTGCCACTCACCACCAAATCCCACACTACACGTGCGTTAAACGTACATTTTATACACGTTTTACACACAGTCGTGTGTTTGCTGGGGAGTTATTGTCGTCAACACCCAATTTTGAAGAGTTTCAATGCACTTTACGTACAGCATCGATATGACCTCGCCGCCCGCACCTTTTTGACTACCATTTTCACTCACACACAGCGCAGTTGCTGCCTCGCCCCGCAGTTGGTCTGTCGTTCTTGTCGCTGGCGGACGTGTTTTTTCTCCGCTCTGCAGTCTGTTCGTGTCGAGCCTCCACAGTACACGGAGTTAGCTTCGGTCACTGCTGAATGTGTTGCTTGTTCAAGTCTTTGCTGTGTCCTCCTTCTGTCACTGCTGAATGTGTTGTTTAACCAAGTCTTTGCTGTTTTTATTCTCGCAAACGTTCTCTTAATATTTGTGAACTTCGGGAGATTGTCTGTTCTGTCCAGGCTGGGAGGTTTGTTTGCTCTTTATTCTGTCCTGCTTGTCAGGGAAGTGTTGTTATGTTAGGTTGGTCTCTATCTGTTTGGGCCATCAAATTACAACTCGAAAACTTTCTCGTGGTTTGGCCAGTGATTAGGAGTGTTCTCCCCCCCTGCCCACTAATGGCAACTCTGGGTAGTCGTCGGGGACATTCCCCTTCCCTTTGACTACCTCCCAGACGGCGACGACAATGACAACACGGACGGAGGGATGAACAGACGGAGCGACCACGACGTGGGGGAACCCTGTAACGGGGACAGTTGCCGCATTACAAGTTTCCCGCCACTTTGTTTATCAGCTGCTTGCATAACCACAGTAGGGGTGACTACAATTTCCCTGAAAGAGGGACGGAATGTTGAACCTGATTGGTCAAATATGACATCACGTACGCGTCCAGCGAGTTGAGGCTTTGAATACCTCGCAAAGGGATCAGTCTACGACGGGCGAGATTGGAGAAGTAGCCCGATGGTGGTTTGTTTTGTTTGGGTCCCGCGTTCGATGTTTTTGGACCCCCATGAGAGTTTTGTTCGAAGAGAACGCGAGAGCTACAACAGCTGGGGGACAGCAAAACCGACACACCAGCCCTAGTCCCGGAAACCTTCCCAAGTTGTGTGGCGGGATCCTGAGGGAGGATATCGACAATCTGTTTGAGCCCCGAAAGGAAGCGACGTCGGCGTCTGGTCTGGAGCCCTGGAGGAACCATTAGCTGTTCCTATAGAGTCCTGGAAAGAAACCACGGCCAGGTTTGAGTGTCAGGAGATAGTAGATAGAAAGATAGATAGATAATCGTCTTTATTTTCCAGCGGATTAAGGCCAGCTAAACCTTTTCTTCCATCCAACCTTTAATTTAAATACATTTTCAGATTTCTAACTTTGTTAAAAACAATTTTGATTTACAATAAAAATATTTGATAAAATAACATTAATTTACATTTTTAAAGCGCATAAACTATACATATTACACATTTATACTATCATTCATACCATAATTATTAAGTGAATTGTCTACAGAAGTTAAAATCAAGAAAAAAGCTTTTTATTGTGAGTTTTTAAACATTTTTGTGCATGTTGTTATTTGTCAGTATTCCCCATGGCATTTTTTTAAAATAAAGTTCATGAATTTTTCTCCTAAAGATATTGTAACTATTGATATGGGTGTCCCTAATGTTTGAAGGTAGAGCGTTCCAAGTTCTTATTGCACTGATAGTGAATGAATTATCGAGTAAGTTTGTCCTGTGAACGGGGAAAATGAGTTGAGTACCTGCCCTTGATCTAGTGTTAAAGAAAATGATTTGAATGGAGGTACGTGAAAATTGGTAGCAAGATAAGACGGTAAAGAAGTTGATAATACGCGATGAACGAGGACAGGACAGAGTGGAGGTTACGTCGATCATTTAGGCGAAGCCATGAAGACTTGTAACTTTGAGGGTTTCATGATCAGATTTTTTAATACCATAATAAAACGTACGTGTGGAGTACACGGGTATGTAAAACTATCTTCATTGCTAGGCCACCTTTGACGCCGTGGACGGTGAAAGATTCACCGTGACTTCTGTCGTGTACTTTGAAAATTTCACACGAGCAGCTGTCACTTCGTGCTCGTAGCCTACGTGCCCTGGGCACGAACTGTATCCTTGGCCGTGCTAGGCTGTTTTTTTGCTGGTTTGTATTGTATAGAACTGTCAGTATTTGAAACTGTTACCAAGCAGTCTAGTGAGAGTACGGTGTAGCCTACTTACATGGTTTTATTTCTGAGCTACACGCCACTGTTTCGTCGAGTCAGTAGCTAGGTGTTATTGTACAGTTCCAGAGATATATGAGCTCTATTAGGCCTGCTGTAAATGTAACGTCAGAGGTGTCAAGCACGCCGCTTTGAACAGTGGTGTTTGTTGATTTGCATACTTAAAAAAACCTTGTATTATAGTCAGCATTTTTTCCTGTCATCAGCGAGTTATGTGCGTGGTATAGTGATAATTTTGTACTATCATTGTTGTACCGTCATAAACTATTTCACTCCCCACCACTTATTGGACCAAGGAGGGGTTAGGTCAGTGACAAACCAGTGTAATTGTTTATTCGTATGTTTATTTTTGTGTCACTCATTCTACGCGAATGTAACAACATATTTATTTGTTTATTAATGTGGAATTCGATCTGTTTAAAGAGAGTCACAGAGTGTGTTTGTATTGTATAATTAGGCCTTACAGCTTAAGTGGAAGTAACGCCTTTTCATTTATTTAATTATTATTGTAATCCTACCACACAGGTTTTTTGAAGTAACGGCCACCCAACAAATTTAATTTTGTGATAGTATCTAGAGAGGCTGTAGTTTGTTTAACCTTGCTTATTATTTATGCCAGACAGTCTGGAATGCTATTTCATTTATCTGTTAATGTGACTACCCAGTTCACAAGTTATAAAGCCTGAGCTTGTATAATATAGTATTTATGCCAGAAGTTTGCATGTGGATAAAAGTCTCCACTCATTATCGTGTTGGTGTGATATGTGGACCTTGCACCTGTATGTGACAGGCAGTATGTATGCACAACTTCCTTTAGCATACAAGTGATTGGGCCTTATAACGATTTAGGTGTTATGAATAGGCATATTTAACTTGACATTTTTTAGTATGTATCAGCTGCCGCCTTTAACAATTACCTCATCACTCAGGTGAACTGTTTATTTATCGTATTGCATATAATTGTTTATTGACCTAATTAACCACCCTTGTTATACATGTTATGTTTACACCAGCAAATAAACCTGGTTAATTTTGTTATTAATCATTGTTGGAGTTAATAGACTTCCCCTACTCCCTCCACTTTAGCATTATCCTTGGGAGATTCCTGTTAGCTCCCCAGGCATTTACTATAAACAGGTGGCGCCCTTTTTTTATAATATATTTTGTTCTTGGAAGTCAGCCAGTTTTGAGTACACCCTTTTACCCACGACACTCTCACTGATTTTCAAGCTAGCCGTGAGCCCTCCACCATAGTTCTACGGTGGGCCCCCTCTTACCCTACAGGTACCAGAAGGGAGGTGGAGGTTTATCACAAACCCCTGCCCTCCCCATATGCTTGTGGCTGGTTCAGACCAGCACAGGCCTGTCCACCCTTTGTCCCCCCGCGTCATCCCTTACGTCCCTCCCTTCGTCTCGATTAGCCAAGTTGCATAAATATGAAACGTTAAGCAATATCCAATCAATCAATTTGCTTAAAGCCATAGACTGCTTGAAATATGGCTCGGAGTAAGAGCAATGATAATAAGGTTGATTGTATTGGAAATCTTGGTAAAGAAATGCAATAAACACATTTATTGGATTTCTGTCTAAATATTACAATATGATATATTCCCTTACATCTCCTCATTTCTCCTCTGTACCTGCCTCCCTGGACTCTCCTTAGATCGTTTGTTGAAACGTTCAGCAATATTGCAGGATGTATCCAGGCTTGCATAGCATTCAAGTGATTCGTAGCATATGCATTTGTTTCTCTGACTACAACAATAACAGTAAGAGCCAGCGGTTAAGCGGAGCTCGTTTAACCGGTTCCCACTCGAACACCGAAGTTAAGCAGAATCGGGCGTGGTCATGGGTAGAGTGGGTGACCGCTCTGGCCTGAAACTCGCGTATACCGCTGGTTAGAGCAGATGGAGGGTTCGAAAGCTAGTGTAACGGCTTCGTTCTCCTTGACGTCTGCTCGGCAGTCCGGGTTAGTGGAGGAACCTATATGACTGTCAAAGTTACACCGTCCTGTCGGATGGGACGTTAAGCCGTTGGTCCCCTTGGTACTTTCGAAAGAAGTAGGCTACGTGCCGGTACTGGGTTTCTCCCCTCCTCTCTTCTGTTCATACTTCATCCTCATCTATCACCACTCATCGTCTCGATTAGCCAAAGTGCATAAATATGAGACGTTAAGCAATATTCAATCAATCATCATCAATAACAGTAAGTATTTGAAACGTAAAATATGCATTGAAATGTGCTATTGGAGGGGAGTGTTGAGGTGACACATTCTTAGGCCCTATATTACGTGCCGTAAATGGGAGTGCAGCCTTGGGAGCCTCGGGCGGCCGAACTCTCGTCCACAAATTTACGGGGATCAGTGCTGGTGGTGCATTACGGCGCCTACGCCTAGGAGGTACTGGTGCGGCCTCTTCATCTGAATCAGTGTCAGAGTTCGTAACACGTCTGCGATGAACAGGCCTAGGTCTACCAATTGCCCCCACTGCTACAGGATTCCTTCCGCAATCTGTCGGCTAATGGAACATTGGAGTCGGCTGAAGAATCATCAGTTGACCTGAATAGGTGGAATTGGATCTAATTGAAGATGGGCCTACGCCTAGGCCTTATTTGAAATCATCTGATCCACCTAAGTTTTTTTTTTGGACTTACCGAGTGAGGTAGGCCTACGTGTAGTTCGGTCACATCGTCTGTCAATTCATGACCAAAAGTGGGCGTGGGCGTAGGGCTAGGCCGGTGCAGTATTGCTGTCATATAAACCCCAATTCTTTCTATAACAAATAATAATATTTTATAATCACACATATTTATTGGTTAAGAGTTGTATTTAGTTTATGTCGGTCATAACAAACAAATATAATTGGTCCTTGCTTACCAGGAAAGATCGCGTGTGGATCGACGCCGTCATAGTTGTCTTCGCCCACTTCACTCATCATGTGGTCAGTGTCTTTACTTTCTTGACAACTGGAAGACAAAGTGTCAAACTCTCCATCCTCAATATCGAAGTCACTTCCTCATTAAATAAATGCCGACAAGTCTGAATCATTCAGCCCTCTTTTTGACTTTGCAAACTCTCGCTGAGACGCCATGTCTTTCCTCACAAAACAGAGAATTACATCACTGTTGTATTGTAGGCCTAAGTCGATTGTATGTGCTGCTTTCGACTAATCGATATATCGATCGTGTTGTAGCAAACCTGGCTAGTCGAGAGGCCGTAACCAGTTGTCAACGTGGTCTCGCAGGGAACGTACGCTCCACGAACCAGTCTCAGTAAACATCAATACACGAATCTCAGTGTACCAGTGTCTAATATTTTACATACTATTAGATTCCAGTAGTAAAACACAACATATGGCGACGAGCGATGTTAATGTACGTAAGTAAAAATATTTAATGTCAAGACGAAATCAGCCATGTCTAGGCCGGTTTTTGTCATCACGTACACCAAAGGGGGCGTTGTCTAGGTCATGACAAGGTCACGTCAACGGTCGTTAACCACTCCGCAAAGGTGCCAGGCTTGTTAAAGTGGCAGCCACTGATTGCTCCTGGCACATCATGGTCACCACTTGTCCAGCCCTTACAACCCTCAAACTATGACAGTTCATATAAAAAATATCCACGAAGCATGTTGACTTGCTATTCATTATGACGACGTGGCAATGTTTTCCTGATTATGATTTGGTAATTTGGCATTTTATACATATGACTACTTTAGCACGTATACCTTTTCCTAATTTGTCTGTCTACAAATATATCGACCTTGGCAATTCTTTTCATGACAATGATTTGAAAAACACGTGTAACCTTATTTACCGTTTTTTACATTTATACATAGTCAACTAAATATCTTGGAGGCGTAAATAATCTTTGCCGTTAAAGCGCCCTAAAACTACTAATACTAATACCGGGGCATCGTCGTGGAGATAAGCAGTACAGTCGAGTCTGTATCAAGAGAGTTCTCGATTACTGTCTGTCCATTAGAGAATCTCAATCTTGGTTAACGGGGCATACTAGGGCTCAAGTACACATTAAGTTTGACTATGTGTCCTTGTTTTTAATTTTAAATTTTTGGAAAGATGACTTATTTTGTAGTTAGAAATTTAGATACACCATTCCATTGATGATAATAAATAAATAAATTGTATTTAGAGTCTACCCACTCAGTTATATAACTGATTTTCTGTGGGGGACAGTAAATCAAAGCAACCAAGCCAACCCTGTAGGCCCCGACGCAATCGACGAGTTAGCGATAACCAACCAAAGATCGATATTTTTAATAGGAAATGTAGCAATCAGTGGTATGGACAGTGCGAACACCCGCGAATCAACGCCAAAATCAACAAGGCCGATTCAGAACAATTCTGAATTTACTATGTGTTTCGTTGCTAGGACGGCTCCAAAGTCACCGTTTACAAACTCCTAAGACAAGATCTGATAGACTTAAGTCCAAATCAGAACTTCTGACTTTGACGGGAATCGAATCCTAGACCTTCTGCATTGGAAGCAGATACGCTAATAACAAGACCAACGAGCCACACAATAAAACGCAATGCCAGTTTGTTGTAGTTTCACTTACATGAAGCTAACAGATTTGTCCAGTTGTATGACCAGTCTCCATATTTCCTTCACTCTACATCCGAATACCCAGTCCTTGAAGCCTTGCACCTGTATGGTCAACCCACACTCCCCGGCCTCCAGGCCCCACCCCTTGTAGCTATACGACTTGACCCCCCAGTCCAGGTACGACACATTTGCCCGGGACTGAGGTCATTGCCTCAGGTCCACCATGTGATCTAGGAAAGTGGTGTAATCTGTCTGATCCAGTCACGTGAACTGACAGGCGGTCAGACTTGCATCGGCATTGCAGGTGAAGTCAACCGTTGTAAGGTCTTCTGTCAGAACGACCCATCCAGGACGGGTCACAACTCCGAAACATCGGTCTTAAGACCAATCACAGACGGTTCACAACACCTAAATGATCGGTGTACGACCCATCCAGTATATGCCACAACGCCGAAACATTCGGTCTTACGACCCATCCAGGACCGGTTTTTGAATGGAACCTAGATTGCTAAGGTTCTTTTCACATAATGTTTTTGAAACGGGTTTGTGTAAACTACCTTTTGCGTTCGCTAGGCAACCCTTTAGACACCTTGAGAGTTTGAAGGTTGATCTTACTAGGGGCACGAGAAAATGTTAGAGAAAAAGAGATGGTGATGACAGACTAGCATTGCTGTTAGCTCGCTTTTGGATGAGGAAGAGAGGAGAAGCGAGATTCCATTGCACTACACTGGGAGAAAAAATCCGGAATGGTTTTTTTTCTTCTTTTGTCCGTATATGTCGTGTTGGTATCACAGCACACGATTCCGGCTAAACCGATACTCCAATTGCAAACATTGTTCTGGCGGCCTTCGAAATCTCTGAACTTAGAAAACTGCCACGTTTTTGAGCGCAATCGAAAAATTATTTCCCATGAAAATCGCAATTTTACGATTTTTTTTTTTTCGATTTTTAAAAAATGTCTCGACTTATAACCCTATGCTTTATCCGATTAATGAGTTTTTCACCAGAACCATATTTAATGAATGAATTAATGATTATTATTTGTTCCGTAACACATTCATTGATTAAATTTATTCACGAGGATGGCAGAAAAAGAACAGAAGCTCAAACACACTTGGTGAACTGCCAACCTTATAACATAAAATATACAAAGGAAAGATAAACAACAGTATACAATCAAGGAAACACGCGGGGCCTATCTCGTTGAGATGTTACAAAGCTCGCCGTTTTCCGTTTGCATCTGACCGCTTAGGAAATAACTTCCTCCGGTCCTGCACCCTCCTTATGGTGGAGGCGCCAGTTGTAGATGTATTGTTTTATTTGAGGTTGCTGTAGCGCTTACGGGTCATCCAATGTTCCGGCGGCCGCGATGGGGACATGGACTTCATTGGGGATGGGGACAGGGACTTCATTGCGATGGGGGGACAGGGACTTCGTGGCGATGGGACAGGGAACTTCGTTGGCGATAGGGACAGGGGACTCGGGATGATGGGGACAGGGCGAGGGGACAATGGGACAGCGATCGATGAGGGGGGGGCGACCGATATTAGGTCGCCCTCGGGGTTCCTCTTCTTCGACGAGGGAGGCTGGGAGCCGTTGCCGTTGCTGTTGCTCTTGGGCCAACTTGGCTAATCGGAGACGAAGGGAGGGACGTAAGGGATGACGCGGTGGGGGACAAGGGGTGGACGGCCTGTGCTGGTCAGAACAGCCACAAGCATATGGGCGTGAGGGCAGGTGTCCCCCACGTCGTGGTCGTCTCCGTCTGGTCATCAACCGTCCGTGGTATCATTGTCATCGCGTCGGGGACGGTAGTCAAAGGGGAAGGGGGAAAAGTTCCCCGACGACGACGCATTTGTGGTGGCGAGCGATAGGGCGCCTCCCACGCACAGCACCGAGCGCCTTCTTTCTCCCACGCACAGAACCGAGGCAGCAAGATTTCTCTCAGGATGGGCGACAAACAACAACACCCCCAAACTGCTCCGGCAAGGCGCCGACACCTTATAGGATGTGATTGTTTTCGGAGCGGAGGCCGAGGGCCACTATGTCGACGTTATGTGCTACACGGTCGACTATGCTAGAACACAAACTTCTCAGAACAAGGTGCAACAATTAGGTCAGGCAGACGAAATAAAATTCGCGGCACTACTTGTGTGTACTAATGCCACAAGGGTAGGCCACGAACGAACGTCAGTGTTGGTTTTACAAACATCTAGATCAACTTGCACCAGTTCAAGAACACCAAATAGTACTCAAATATCCATAAATGCGAATGCAGCAGCAATAACCCTACAATAATGCAAATGCAAGCAGCAAAACAAAAAACACAAATAATGGCTTTAAACTATTAGGGCCGTTCAACAAATGTCGCACGGCGGTTATAACACAGCCGCAGTCAATTATCACATCCACAAGTTCAGTAAATGCAAAACAAAAACACTTTTAATGCGAGGTTCGAATAACCAACCAGTATAACATTGAAACAATTTGTCTGCTTGATTTGGAGCGGAACATATCACTAATAATGATACATTGTTAAAAAAGGTAATATTTACCGATTGTTACCAATACTCGTTGCGTTCTCCAGTGTCAGCGGCCATCTTTTTTAACTATACTAGGTGTTGCTCAGAATTAAATGCAATTAGGAGACGAAAATATAATACCCTACTTTTGCATCTTTGGACGAGTCTTTGATTTGCCTACGGCGGGAATTATTGGATAGGATTTTCTCCACTTCTTCAAAATGTGCTTTGAGATTTATCCGGAATCAGCTAGTAGAAGGAGATAATATCGTAGACTTCTGTAATTACCGCCCTGAACACCAAACCCCCATCGAAGTAAATGCACTCATTCACAAATACCCCCCCCGAGAAGATAGCAAGTAATGCGACGTTGCATGGAGGCGACATTCCTAGTACACAAAAAACTAGAATCCTAGCAGAACGAGACGTTGCCAGCAGGTACAGTCTTCGAGGGTGGCAACTGGTGGACAAACCAAGAGTGCTACGCACGCTTGTTCGAACCTCCAGGAGAAGTATTGGCGATGCAAACAATATGACATTCAGTAAGCAGTCACTAAACAATGCATTAAATGTGAAACTCGACCGACTAACAAGTAATTTCAATAATCAGACCAGAAACAACATAAAAAATTAACAGCGTCAATCAATACATGATTAGAAAACAATGCCCACCATATTGTTGGTAGCAATGAATGAATGGTGGTATGTGTGGTAGCCGGGAGCAGACCGCTAAACCTTCACGCCGATTAGCTCTCAAGGAATGTTTGCGCAAATCATGGCTGCTACTTTGTTGCGCTATATATTTCTATTGTAGAGGGGTGTTAAAAGCCTGAATGTAATTAAGAGTGTTATTACTATCCTCAGAGAGGTAAAACAAAGTTCCTTTCAAGTGAGAAGTGAACAGAAAGTGGGTGTACAAATGGTTAGTAGTATATCGGCTTGGTTTTGTTATAAAATAAGCAAAATTTTAACTAAAATAAAAAGAACCGGACTGAGCTAGGCCAATGAGTGATGTTTACAGAACAAGAAGTAAAGTGAAAATTTGGCGTCAGCAAGTGGGCGGACAGTCAAAAAAGACTGGAACGGAAGGAAGAGAGTTTGAGCTTTGGTTGAAGGTCGTTTCTTTTACACATGGTTTGTTCAACTTACTTTTTCTCCTACGCAGGTTTCCGAAAACTCTGTTCCGTCCTGGAAGACAACAAGAGGTTGTTAAATCAAGTTCTACAACAAATAGCTACCCAGTCGACGGCCAAAAGATAGACACATTGCTGCACCAACTTTGAGATATCTGCCTCTTGCGTCAGCGAAGACAAGCTGGCCGCACAAAATGAATATTTAAAAGACCAGAATAACCTAAACCAGATAGTGAGTTAATGTGCAGAGTTTCTTTGTCTTGAACAAGAATCATGTTGGTGATTACAATTGAGTCTATTAAATAAAGTAACGTGAAAACTATGTTTACTGACAGGAAGCGGGGTGGACACAATCGATCCACGCCAATGGCGAAGTCGCCGGTGCTAGTGTTTTTAAAAAGTCGTAACTATTATTTCAATTACAATGCTAGACAATCATGGCTGCCTCCAATACCTGCACAATTGCCATATAACAGAAATATCAGTGGAACACAATATTAAACGAAATAAGAGTTTGAAATTCTATATTTAAGATTGATCCACCTAACATCTGTTTCATGACTGAAGACTATAAAGTAGT
Organism: Sweltsa coloradensis; assembly: GCA_024449915.1. NCBI lineage: Eukaryota > Metazoa > Arthropoda > Insecta > Plecoptera > Chloroperlidae > Sweltsa > Sweltsa coloradensis. The sequence continues at coordinate 21,854 of JAMZAV010003738.1, forward strand.
GAATCATTTGATATATTGTTCAAACTAAAAGTAACATTAAAGTATGGGATGCACATTGCTTCACTTAGATAACAATTATCATTATCCATGTCAATATTTACTTGCCCGTTGAAATGGTAAATCACACCACCGGAGTATTCAGAAATAAATACCAAATGTGTATGTTAGTTAGTTAGTTAGTTAGTTATTGGTTTAAGGGCACACAACCAACTAAGGTTATCAGTGCCGCTATTTCTTATATAATGCATGTTAATTTTAAATCTTAGTGTACAGCTTGTTGATTTAAGGTATTTAAAAACATTGTTATGTTCTCAGATTCATCAGATAAAATTTCTTTTAACACTAGGAAAACGCTTAAGCCCGCCGCGTTGTTGGCATGAGCGTAATATGGTGCATGAGATCCATGTTGTTACGCGGATTTTACTGTTTTCTGTGAAAAAAATCATTATTTAGTCGAAGATTTTTTGAAATTAAATTAAATAATAAAAAATTAACTTTAATTTTTTATAATTAAATTAAATTTAAATAAAAAATAACTAATTGTTTGAATTTTATCGAATTTTTTTAAAGAAAAAAAATCGTATTAAAATTGCAATGGTGAATAAGAATAATATTCGATTAGCGCTCAAATTTAACACGAATATATAATTCATAAAATAAAGGTTCTGTGGAAAAAAGCATTAAAATAGATAAAGCATGTACGTGTTATAAGTCAAAAGAATTGTTTTAAAAAGAAAAAAACCGGAAAATTTTGATTTCATGAGAAAAGAATTTTTCGATTACGCTCAAATTCACATGATTATTTTAATTCTTTAAAATTTAAGGTTTTTTGAAAAAATCATTACAAACGGATAAAGCATGTAGGTGTTATGAGCGAAGAAAGTTTTAAAAATCGAAAAAAATCGAAAATGCGTTTTTTAGAGAAAAATTTCCGATTGCGCTCAAAAACGTTTGGGAGTTCTAAGTTCAGAGATTTTGAAGGCCTCCATGAAATTTCATCGCAATCGGAAATATCGGTTTAGCCGGAATCGTGTTAACAGGGCACACAAAAAACAGAAAGAAAGAAAAAAAAAAAAAAAACATTCCGGATTTTTTTTTCCAGTGTAGTGAAATGGAATCTTCGCTTCGCCGCTACGCTCGCTACGCTCATCCAATTAGGTTTTAGTTTAAAATCTTCCTTCTCCATGTGTGAGGACATTCTACTAAATGTGCTTAACATTTTTAAAAATCTCACCACACTGCCACAGGGTGGTAGGTCTTCCACCTTTGAAAAAGGTATCTTGAGTGAGATGGGTTTGGCCCAATACGTAGATGGGTCAGAACACAACTCTTCGCGTCGGAGAGCGCCTTGAAGAGATCCAAGTGTAACATCGCCTTTATTTCGCGGAAGTTTATTATTTTGCATGATATGACCATTCTTTGCACCACTATTTCTTTAAGTTTAAGTTTAAAATAATGCTTTAAGGATCAGGCGTTACGACTAATTGGCAATCAAATTATTCTGTTCTTTTGTTGCAAGCTTCTTTGGCACTTTAGGTCGGCGAGATCATTTCCTAAAATACCAGAATGGCCTGGCACAACAAAAAACTAGTGATTTTGTTTTTGCTACCAAGTGTGGACAGTATAAGGTGCATTTTAATAACTAATGGGTGTGTACGTAAATTTGGCAAATAGCCTCTAGGGAAACTTAAGAATCCGGCACAATAGAATTTGATCTTGTATCAAGGGCAAACAGGAGGCTTTGTAGAATTGCAACAGTCTGCATTGTAGACGCTGTATATGGAGTGGAGTTAAAACTGAAGTTGTTGCTCTCCGGTGTAAAGGCAGAGCCAACTGTATGTTAGATTGGAACCGTCGTAAAAATATTTTGAAATCTTTGTAGTTGTAATCGGATTTCGTTTGGAAAAGGCTTGATATTGTGTGTTTGATGTGGTTGCCTTTTAGATTTTGTCAGCTGTGTTATGCAACAGGTTTATTAAGGTCCAAGGTGGGATTGCCCCATTTGATTGTAAGAAAAACCAAGGGAAGTTTATGTTCAGGCTTGCAGTAATTTCAGGGAGCGATTGCCCACTGGTCTTGAGGCCTTCAGTGAAAATTCATACCGATTTTGAAAATGGAGGGTCAAAAACTGCGTTTAATAGGCGGGTTTGCAAGAGGAACCTTTTAATGAGCAATATAATTAAGAATTAGGTACTTCCTTATAAGCGGACAAAGATGGTCGGCAGACTCCACATAGAAGACTGGGAATAGGGAGCTAGTACGAAAAGCTCCTGTGGATAGTTTATTTTTATACTCTTATACGGTGTGGTGAACTGTATCCAAAGTCTTAATATAAGAAGGCCTAGCCGAAATCATAAATAAAACTGGAAAAATCTAAACTTGGAGCGGATGAGGGAGCGATAAGAGGTAACAAGGTAGTACGATCAGCTACCCAATTAGTATTGGTTCGCACTGTAGAATATTACAAAGTTTTAAACACTTGTTCGTAGCTGCTGGCTATGGGGATTCCACGATAAAATTTTTATCAATAACATTCCCAAAAATCGTTGCAATTTCGGCAAATGTAAGCATGGGGGGCTTCATGTGCAGTCGGGATTAAGGAATAATTCCACGCCGAAGGATAAAATAGCCCCCCCCACCCCCCCCCCCCCTCCCACACACGTGGTTTTAGTGATGAGAATTATATCCAGTTTCAGCTGACCATTCTCAAGGGCTTTAGTTTAGTCTGTAGTTGACGTTCAATCGAACTCAAATACGAGCTCGGAAGTAAATGGAAACATATGTACAAAAGTGATGATTCGACTGGCTTTTTATAGTGAGGTAATACTGTTGATAAGATATAGCAAAACAAAAAAACTTAAAAATGATCCTTGTTGGAATCCGTTTCTGATAAAAGGTCTAGATAAAATATTCCAATTCGAACTCTAAAACTTCTGTTCAGCTAAAAAGTTGAAATAAAAATCGGCAGGTGCCCTTTAAAGCCCCAGGTATGTTAAAGTTTTTAAAATGCCATATACTCCATGCCGTATCATAACCTTTTCCAAATCAAAGGAAACTGGCACTACGTGTTGTTTAGTTAAAAATGCATCTCGTATATACCCCTTCCAACCTGACAAGTGATAATGAACCGATCTCCTGTCGAAAAGCAGATTGTCTGGGACAAGCAGCTTGCGGCTCTCCAAAATCCCCATTAATCTTTATTGATCTACGTCGAGAAGCTACAACGGCAGCTCGTGAGTGAAATTGGTCGATAGTTTACAAGTGGTCTTGTCTTTCCGGGTTTCAGTATAGGGATTGATATTGGCTTCCCTCCAGGAGTAGGAAATGCTTCTTCTAGCCAGATGCGGTTTAGGGTGTTGAGATGAATTGTTAGATTTGGGGGATAGGCGTTGATCCATATCCGCGTGAACGTCATCAGGACCAGGGCAGAGTTCTTTAGGCAGTTACTGCGGTTATGAATTCCCATGGGTAACGGCTGGTTGTAGTTTTGTGTTGGCAACTGAAATGTAATGGGTATGATTTTCTTCACGGGCTTGGTTTCTTTATGGAATTGTGGGGAGAAGTGCTTCGGAGCTGGAGACGTTAGCATAGTTGTTTGCCAAAGGAATCGGCAATGTAGAAATTGAGATGTCTTCAAAACATTACATCAAGAATGCAGGATGGATAAAAAATGTAATTTCATACCAGATATCTTTTTGATTTTGTCCAAACTTTTGCATGGGAGTTCGACACGTAATGACGAGGACGTATTATTCCAAGAACGTTTCGAGATACACGGATTATAGATCTTGCTTTGGCCCTAAAGGTTCTAAAAGACTCCAGATTGACTTGTGTTGGAAATTTATTAAAAACTTTCAGAGCTTTACGCCGTTTTTCTTATGGCTTCCTTGCATTCGGCGTTCCACCAAGTGAATGTAAGCGGTAGGTGTATGATGTGCGAGATTGTGGATTTTGGCAGCGGAGATAATGGTGTTAGAATATAATTTACTTCGTCTTGAATGTCATCATATTGGTTTACTAAAACGGCTAGTTTCTCAAAATGCTGGCCAGTCAGCCCTCTTGAGGTCCCAATTAGGTGACCTTGTCTTGGTTATCCCTGGTGTGTGGGGATCTTAGCCAGGATAGGGAAGTGGCGCTTCCACTTAAATTGGCAGGACACCCACTCAATATCAAGTAAGAGGAAGGAGAGCATATAGTAAGATCTATAGCTGAGTAGGAACCGTTTGGCAGTGCTTAAATGTGTTGGGTCCTGTTGTAAGACAGGGATTAGGTTTCGAGTCGTTAAAATTCTCGAATAAAACTCCCCTGTGGGTAGATGTGGCGTTGCCCCATAAAATATGGTGAGCATTAAAATCCCCGAGTAAAACGAATGGACGTGGTAATTGTTGTAAAGGTAGACTAGATTTCTCGATATCACAGCATGGGGAGGCAGGTACAGATTGCATAGTGTGACTAGAATAGAAAGAGCAACTCTGACAGCACTGCCTGCAGAGGTGTTGCGAGCGGCAACAATTTGAGTATATAATATCGTGTACGAAGTAGCTACTCTCTCCTTTGTCTCGGTCTCCCTGAGGTGTCATCATTCGTAAAAAGAGTAATTCTAAGTCTAGGCTTGTCTGTACAATTCAAAATGGGTTTCTTGACAGACCTAAAAATGGTGGGCTGTGTTTTGAGACTAAAAGTATTTAATTTTCAGAACAGGTGAAATAACCTCTTACGTTCCATTGCATTAAAACGTCCTTTATAAACTAATAAAAACTTGGTTTTAAAGTTTAAAATATTAAAATTTTGTTTAGATTTTTTCTAGGATTTAAAGTTCTGTTTACGATGAGCAGTTTCTTTTATAAATTCGGCTACTCTAGATTACCGGTAATTTGCTGAATCGTTCCGAAATCACAGTGATCAATGGACGAGTCAGACACGTTTCATCAATTAAATCCATATTCATAATCGTTGTTCCTTTTAGTTGTATAGCTTTAGACTTTGTAAGTGAAGTTTGAGGTTTTGCAGTTCCTGCTGTTGTTTTCCTGTCGGTTTTTTTGGTCCTGTGGGTAGAGGACTTTTTGAGGCCAGTAGGTTCTTTGAATAAGTGGGTTTTGTTCTGCGATGAAAGAAGCTTGGTTGCATCAAGCTGTTTTGGAGGCTTTCAATTGGGGTCTTCAATTGCGTTTGGTTTGCAAAAAGTTCGGAGTACTGTTCCGGATCAGCAGTGTTATTCATGGTAACTTGTTGAGAGCCCGTACCCGCATCCTTAACAGGTGCGTCTCTGGTTTTCTGTGAGCAATCTCAGCAAAGGATCTTTAAAAACTGGTGCAAGACATGTCAGGTGTTTCTTTCTAGCCTCGAAGATTGAATGTTTTCCGCAGCACGGATCTTTTGTATGGCATCTTCTTTCAAAATACTTGGGGCACTGAGTGAAGACGCAGGACGAGTGTGGCATTACAATTCATTACCAACTGATTTCTGATTACAGGGTTCTGTTCCATGTGTTCTTGTTGCACAGTTTCACGCAATATGCTTTTCGATTACAGTCTTTTGTGAATGGCCAAACCGTTGGCAATTGGAAGCCCCCCCCTCTCAGCGAATGGGTCTGGACACATAAGGTCTAACCGCAAGTTAAGGTATCCAGCCAATATGTACTTGGGTGAGTGGGAGTTCCAAAAGTAAGAATAAATACTGGAGTCGGCACTCTTCGTCTTTCGCCCTTGTTTACCTTTCTTTGTACATGTATACATCTGTTACCAACTGTGACTTCAGTCCCTCCTTAAATTTCATCTACTATACAGTTAACTAGATCAAAAAAACCGAATTATCCCCTTGATGAATTAAGAGTAGTAGTGCTTTGATATCAACAGGGATTTCGCCAGGACTGACCTGAGCAGCGTCTCTGATGTTTGTACAGATATTGTTCTATAAAAAGCATTCCACTTCTCAATTTTTCACAGATTTTATGCCTCGTGGCAACTCCTATCAATGCTTACGTATATAAACGGTGACACAGTTTCAAAAATGCTTAATCTTCTTCAATTGTTTCACGATCAAAAATTTTGGCATGGAAACCAAGGTTTTTGTCGTCTTTTTCAATATTTTTCATCATCTTCACTCTCCTAGGCTCTTTTATTCAGAGTAGAAGGGGACAACCCACAAATTGCTGGAATTGGACTCAAAAACCATGTTGGTTCTACCAATAGGGCCTTTAAACCAGAGCGACCCCAGGGGCAGTAGTGCCCATGAGGGGGGCCCCTTTAATTTCCTTACTAACGGCGGTAAAAGTCCCAAATTTTCCGCCCGGGTGCCACGGGCGCAATGGGTCTTCTAGCCCCGCACGCAGAACGGTCCACCCCAAACAGCCGCCACATACGGGGGGCTACAACCGACGCAACCTGCAGACAAGCCCGTGCTGTCAGAGCCCTAAATTTTGCCGGTCATTACCTTATCGTACCGGGGTATCATCGATAGGGGCCCAGGATAAAATGGGGGAGAAAGGGAATTGGCTGGTTTGGGTTGACTGGGGGGGAGGGGTGGGGGGGGGTTTGTTGCAAAAAAGGGGGAAAGTATGGGGAAGAAAAAAGTGAAAAAAGAAAATAAATATGAAAATCTGTTAAATAAAAAATTGGAAAAAAAGTTGTGCGAGAGCTCTCTCTGCAACACGCACCCCAACTCCAAGTCGCCTCTAGATTCGGGAAGTAAATATACCCTTCATACTATGATTTTTGCGATTTGGGATTTTTTCTCTTAATCCCCTTTTACGATTAGCAGAGGATGCTCTGGGCCTATTCTACCCGGCCCCGACGGGAAATGTGTATGTTATCCAAAGGAAAAACAATACATTTTTATACTACCACTCTTAAAAGCACATACACCATTATATGGACCGGTTTAGCTTAGTGGAACGTGTTCCGGTATTTGAAACACAAAAACAAAAACAACCAAATATAGGTAGGCCTACACATTTTTTATTTTTAAAGGTTGCAAGTTTTACAACTGAAATGCAGATGCATTCAGTTTTGTTTTATAAAACCCTAACTATAATATTTTAAGCTTTCTGTATAAAAATGTTTGTAAAAAAAATAAAATGGTTGGGCTTTTGAATATCCGCGTCACGGTTTTTTGAATACGCCGCCTGACGGGTATTAGAAAAACATAAAATTTTAAAAAGGCTGTGTATAGCGTGGGATAAATTGCTGCCTAAAAGTGAATCTGAAATATGTTAAAAAAATAAGGGAAAAAAGGGGAAAAATTAAAAATATTTTAGGTATTTTGTTGCATATTTTTTTTAAATTTTCAGAAACAATCAAAGCCCGGGGGGCTATAAGAAAAGTGTTTGCCCTTTTTTTAAAACCCCTATTTTGGGCACCAAAAAATTTTGAAACCCTACCTAGGATTTTTTAAAAATTAACTTATTTCGCAATTTTTAAATGCGCGCCAAGAAAAAATTTAAAAAAAAACTAATTTCCAACAAAGAAAGTACAAAAGTTCTTTTGCCGAACAAGTTTAAAAGCCCCCATAGATAAGGCAAATCTGTGACCCTTAGTATTTCTAGTAAAACTCACTGCTAATAGAAATACATCACAAAAAATAAAATTTCACTTCTCAGATTCATTTTCTATCGCCATCAACACAATTTAGAAGTTTCAATGCACTTTCGTACAGTTCGAAACCCGCCGCCCCCACTTTTTTACTACCACCTTCACTCTTTCACCGCCCCGCACTCGCAGTCGGGGCTGTTTTTCTTGCGCTGGGGACTGTTGCTGTTTGTCTCCGCTCTACGGTCGGTTCGTGTCGAGCCTCCTAGTACATTTTATTCTTTTTGTCACTGCGAATGTGTTTTTTTTGACCAAATCTTTGCTGTTCATTCTCGCACCGTTCTCTTTAAAATTGTGAATTTCGAAGATTTTCGTTTTTTTCGGCTGGGAGGTTTGTTTGCTCTTTTTTTCTGTACTGCTTGTAGGGAAGTGTTGTTATGTTGGTTGGCTCGTCTGTTCTTTTTACAGCTTTAGGGATTGTTTCGGAAAATTCAGGTTTTGTTAAGTGGGATGAGAGCCTCGTTTTTGTTTAAGTGTTATTGCAGGAGAATGTCTGTTCGTCCGATGGATGGGTTTTTTTTTTACTCCCATTCTGTGGTCTTGTCAGTGAGTTCCTTATCTTGGAGTGATCTGATACACTTGGGCATCTAGGGTGAAACCCGTTTCCCCCCCCCACCTCGACGATGCCCTAGAGTGAATTGAACCCAACGCGTTTTTGTTTATAAAAACAAAGACGTCGGCGTCGCCAGTAGCTCACGCACAGCCCCCCCGGGGAGAAGAAGTCCTCAAAGCCTTGGCTCTGTTTAAAATATTTTTAGTATTACATTTCTACTCTTGGTATGGGACGATATTTGGTGGTGAATTTTAGACCCAGATAAACTAGGGATTTTGATTAGTACATCTTAAGATGTTGTTACTCATTATACTTTTGAAATACTCATCTAGCTTGGAGCAATTAATTTTAATTGTTATTTTAATCCTGAAATGTGTTTCTGGGCCGCCATTAGATCAACGTCGACCCCTTGCAGGTTGTTGGCTACTGGGTCATGCATGGCTGAATATTTCGGTATAATAATAAACAATGCAGATAAGAATGTAGATGTAGCAGGCTGCCTACCTTGACTATGAGCGTGGCGGTCAGTGATTCAAGGGCTCCGAATACCATTTCTAAGACTTATCAGATATATTCGGATGCTTTTATATTTTTCATTAAATTTCATTAATCAACATTAATCTGTTGGTGGGGACTTCATGTCTGCGATCTCTACGTGAAAATTTTTATGATTTCTTTTGCTGTGCCGATCGTATTACGCAAATATTAGTTTAAACTAAACCAGTCCCAACTTAGTCCGTTGTCAGTTATACATTTATTTAACACTTGAAAGGCGAAACCGTGTCATTTGAATGGGGTATTTTCTTAACTTGGTCCACAGCGTTTTTATCCAAAACTAGTTCTGCTATTTTTAATGCAGCAGGAATTACTAGTTCTTCCAAAATTGTATGTGTTTTTTTTTTGTTTTTGCAACCAAACGGGAAATCTCGTATGAAGCCTCGAGTGATTTTTCAGAGGTACGTGTGTACTTCTGCAAGATAACTGTACTCATTTTTATGCCTTTACATTTTCTTTTAAAAAATTCGATTGGCTTATCTATTAATTCGACATGTTTTGTTTGCAAATGTCTCTTCAAATGAGCTGGTTACATGCATTGGTTGGACAATTTTTCCTGACATATGACACAAACAGGAAGTGGAATGTCTCCTTCACTATTTGTAAAACCATAAGCCAAGTAGGAATCGCAATAGTTACGAACTTAACTTGTGGTGATCGCAGAAGGTTTACCATGTCGAAGTTTCTTAGCAGGGGGTTCACCTTGATTTTGGCTCCCGCTCCCTGAAGATTGAGACGTTTCACCTGTTTCTTGCAGAGAGCGGGTAGGCTCACCGTCACTAGGATCTTCTGATGCAACACGTTTAGTTTTTATTAAGAAGCGATCCATTTATTTGAACACAATTATTATTATTACTATTGCAATTGATACACACACGTACACCACTTGTTAAACAGCACAATCACGCACACATAAGAGTTCCGTCCGTCCGTCGAGCTCAACGCCAACGACCAAACTGTCCCCTGTCCGACGTCAAACTACCTGCTTCCAGCTGACACATACTCATCCCCACAAAGAGCACGCTGCATTGCCAGGCCGCTGACTCATAGTTGAATGTCCTCTCACAAGACTATATACAATGCATTGACCCACTAATGACACAGTGGTGGTGAAGAATAGTTCATTCAGAAAACATTAACTTAGGAGGATATAAATTTAGTTTAAAATAATGTGTTTTAACACTGAAGCAATCACAACATTTATTTAGATTTAGTAGGTCTATTAATATTTTTTCCAAGTACCCCTTTAGAATGTCTCAAGTACCCCCAGGGGTACGCGTACCACCGGTTGAGAACCACTGGTTTAGGTGATCTTTAATTCTTCATGGAACACGTTGGACAAATCCGGGTACTTTTAGGGAACGAAGGCGATTATCAACCACATTAACAATTTTTGAGATGGAGAATGGGTGTTTGTGGTAAGTTGAACTAAACCATTCGTATTAGTCCTATCATAACACTAAAAAACACGCCATGCATGATGTCAATTCCCGTGGATTTAATAATGTCTGGCACGATATATGACAGTACTGACGGACCCTGAACGCCGAATTCAGATTCCTTTTTGGTAGAATTTTTCCCCCATTTGAGTGTTTAGTCATGTGTACGTAGCTCCATATTTTTATTGTAATGATACACGTGCACGCGACTATTGCCACCTATCACATGCGTTTCTCCTTTGTCCTTGCATCTCCCACATCCATAATTGCCATTAAATTGGAAAGTGTGGAAATCTGTAAGAGTTTTGTGCAAGGGATAAAGGAAACGTTTTAGGATTTGGCTTACACGAGCCAAACCACAGGCCTGCCAAAATCAGATTCTCGTGTTGAGTTCTTGTTTTATAGGGTAATTCGTTTATAGTGAAGTAAAGCGGCCATATAGAAAAGTTTGAGGATTTGAAAAGACATACTCCATCTGTATACCACATAAATGATATATTGTTTTGATTCCGTAAAAAAACCACAGTCTCCAAAGTGGCTGGCATTTACTTCTCCGTCATAGATTTCTTCGATATTTTTACCTGATTGTTTTTTGCCCGCAAAATCTGTTCTGCAAATTTTCATAAAAGTGATCTCTTCTGAAAATGTTTTGTTATTGACCGAGCAGTTGAATTTTGATGAAATAACCAACGTTGTTCGATTGGCAGCCATTACACTTGTCAGTTTTTGTTTTTAAGTCTTAGGAAGCACAAACCTCAATAAAAATGGCATTTAAGGGGAACGTTATCGGCTGTAAAATACTTTTTAAACAAATTAAGGGAAGTTTTACAAAAATTTGGAGTTATGCAATGTAAACAAATTAAAATTAACTGATCAGCTAGAGCTACGCATGTCACCGAATGGGTGGAAGTAAACACAAGAATTGCCAGCAGGCTTTCAATAATATAAATTGGTGCCCTGGGGTAAAGAGGGCGTTCACCATCCTCTAAGTTGACGTCTTGCTTACCCTCGCCGTTCCTTTTGGATTCTTTTTCTAGAGCTTCCTCCGGACGCTCTGCATTGTCTTCCTCCATGCGTCTTCATTTGATTCTGCTTGGTCAGCTTCCTCCAGACGCTCTGCATTGTCTTCCTCCACGTCTTCATTTGATTCTGCTTGGTCAGCTTCCTCCAGACGAACCAACAAAATCGGGGAACCCCTTCCCTTTGACTACCTCCCCGACGGCGACGACAAAGACAACACGGACGGAGACGACCACGACGTGGGGGAACCCCTGCCCTCCCCATATGCTTGTGGCTGGTTCTGATCAGCACAGGCCTGTACACTCCTTGTCCCCCCGCGTCATCTCTTACGTCCCTTTCTTCGTCTCGATTAGCCAAGTTGCATAAATATGAGGCGTAAAACAATATCCAATCAATCAATCAAAAACAATATAACGTAATTTATTATCAACAAAATTTACTTTTGTGTGTTGATTTATTATCATGTTTAAAACATTTTAATCTTTAACTATTTAACGTGTACGGTTAGTGATAGTGGTGGTGGAGCTAAATAACTAATGCGTCTGTATTATCAATAACAAATGCGCTTGTTGGCGGGCATAAGCGAATATTACGGCATTTTATTTTTACATATAAAATGTACCTAAGTGTACATAAAGGTTGGATTATGAAATATCTGAGGAGACCCACACTTTTTTTTATTCTTATAGTATACTCTTATTATTGCGTCTTTTAGAAAAATATAGGCTGGTGATATAAAGGTAGGCCCTGCCTGTTCAGGTTTGAATCAATTGAAATTACGTATATGATTCATAAAACAAAATATGTTGGAATAGTAGGCCTATAGCCTAAAAGGTCTAGATGGCTCATGACTCATGAGCGCTGCTGTAGGCCTAGGCTACTTATTGCTAATTGGCGGCTGGCCAGCGGCCATTCTATTGACAAAGCAAATGTCAAATGATCTTTTCTTGTTAAAACTCTTTTTTTGTCTCCCCTATTAAACATTATTTTAAGTCATGCCGTGAGTTTGTTTATACACAAAGTAATTTAAAAGGACTGCGTCATTTAACAGCTCTGCGTTTAGCCTACCGAGTGGCAAGTACCGGTAACTGTAGCAGTAACTAGCCTAGCCCCGAATGCCGATTGTTTATTAATTTAAGCACAGGTGAAGATGAAATGTAAAGGTATTTAGGCCTAACATTAAAATCAACTAATTGATAAAAATTAATTCTACAAAACTGAAATGTTATTGCTGGGCCCTAATTATAAACCATTATTTCTTTCACAATATGCTCATACACACCTCAATATTATCAGTAGGCATAGGCCTAGGTGCAGGAAAATCACAGACAAGAATGCCTAGATAATCTTTACAGGCTAAATTTGTTTTGCTTGTCTAAGCCCTATGCCTATCGGCTATCGCGTTATTATGCTGAACCAATATAATTTATAGTATCTAGGGCAACGGTCGTTCTTCCGCAGCCAAGCGCTACACGTGTACTTGCAAGGCGACAACCGAACTCGGCATGTATACACCTACCCCAGTTGGGGGATTTTCAGCTATCTACACACGCCGCCCCGAAAGATTTACAATCTTGAAACTCTATAGTATGAGCTGATATGTGGTAACGGTTACATGACCTACCAAAAACAATCCACCCCGATTTGATAACCCGTTCTGTGTTAAAGTGCCTCAACATCGTTGAAATAATTCCGGCTGGTTGGCTAATTCTCAGCGGAGATATAAAGAGTCTACAGAGTAAACGGTGCATCTTAGAACTTTGAAACTTGGATCACACTTAGATGTAGTACCTCAGACGCAGTGTCTTTAGCTTTCAAAACCAAATTCGCGTAACAGGGACCGGAGAAAATCAAAATTTGGATGATAATCAAAATACGTAGGCCTAATTGGTTACTAAGATGTGGTAATTTGTACAAACTTGAAATTAAACATCCTCTTAACTATTATAAATATCTAGCGTCCAAAACACAAGGGGATAAATTTGGGGGGCTGTGGTTCCAAAAATGTCAAAAAACAACTCTGAATTTAAAAAAAGGAATTATTCAAAGAAAAGGCTACAACTGAGAAGTTTTAAACGAGGAATACACTTTTGTATCTCTCATTCTTTATCACTTTTGAACATGGAAAGCAAAATTGGGTAACAGGTAGGCCTACCAGAGAAAATCAAAATAATCAAAAGCTAAGTAATTCCGTACCGTACTCTTCTGAATAAGACGCTATACAGAGAAAACCGTACCTACATCTTAGAACTTTGAAACTTAGACCACACTTAGATGACCCTCATGCGCAATCACTTAAGCATTCAAAACAAAAACCGGGCAATAGGGACCGGGAAAAATCAAAATGAGTAATTAATCAGGCGTAGTAATTTGCACAAACTTGAAAATAAACATGCTCTTAACCATTATAGGCTAAATAAAAAAATAAATAAAATAAATAAATAAATTGTATTAAGAGTCTACCCACTCAGTTATATAACTGATTTTCAGTGGGGGACAGTAAACCAAAGCGACTAAGCCTACCCTGTAGGCCCCGACGCAATCGACGAGTGAGCGATAACCAACCAAAGATCGATATTTTGAACAGGAAATATAGCAATCCGTGCCCAGTGGTATAGACAGTGCGAACACCCGCGAATCAACGCCAGAATCAACAAGGCCGATTCAGAACAACTCTGTAATTAATTATGTGCTTCGTTGCTAGGACAGCTCCAAAGTCACCGTTTACAAACTCCTAAGACACTAACTGATGGACTTTAGTCCAAATCAGAAGTTAAAAAACTTTTGACTTTGGCGGGAATCGAACCCTGGACCTTCTGCATTGAAAGCAGATATGCTAACAACAAGACCAACGAGCCACACAAATATCTAGTGCTCAAAACATAAGGGGGCAAATTTGGGGGGACCGTGGGCCCAAAAATGTCAAAAAACAACTCTGAACTTAACAAATTTAACCATTCAAAGTCCATCACACCTTGATAAGAAACAAACAGCAAAAAGATGTAAGATCCCCTTCAAATACAAAAATTTTTAAAAAAAAAAAAAAAAACGACAGCCAAGCTCTCCTTCAAAAGTCTTCGGCTGTGAATGCTGTGAGATATAAAGTTTGAGCCAAGATTTTCATTCTTTCTCCCTAGTTTCACATTGAAAAGAAGTAAGATCATTTCGCCTGTTGAGAGCGCCAGCCAACGATTTTTTGGGTTCGTTGGCTTGGCGCTCGTCAACAGGCGAAATGATCTTATTTCCCTTTTCAATGTGAACCAGGGAGAAAGAATGAAAATTTTGGGCCCTCAACTTCTATATCTCACAGCCGAAGACTTTTGACGGGAAGCTTGGCTGTCGGTTTTTTTAAAATTTTTGTATTTTTTGGGGGATCTAGCCTACATGAAATAAATGTGAATTGTTAATGAATAGAATCTGAATGGATATCTATTACTATTAGACTTGAATTATTTTCCATTATTAATTTGTTTTAAGTTAGTAACATAGGTTTAATCTTTTTAGTAGGACTAGTATTTAAAACTGCCTTAATAGGCCATCAATAAAATACTGTTTAGAAACCTGTAAAAATTTTGCGAAGTATTGTTGAAGGACGTCCCTCAACGACTGAACTTCATTTCGTAGTTCTTCAACTCTTCCGGACAGTTGGCCGATAATTGGGTCCGTAAATGGTGTCACCGCCGATGTGGATGGAGACACCTTCAATGAGGACGGTGTCACCGCGGTTGTGGATGGTGGCACCTTTGATGAGGACGGTGTCACCGCGGTTTTGGATGGTGGCACCTTCAATGACGACGGTGTCACCGCGGTTTGTGGATGGTGGCACCTTTGATGAGGACGGTTTTTGGATATTGTTTTACGTCCTCATATTTATGCAACTTGGCTAATCGAGACAAAGGGGAGGGACGTAAGGGATGACGCGGGGGGACAAGGGGGGGACAGGCCCTGTGCGGGTCAGAACCACCACAAGCATATGGGGAGGCAGCGTTCCCCCACGTCGGGTCGTCTCCGTCTGTGCCCATCATCCGTCCGTGTTGTCTTTGTCGTCGCCGTCGGGGAGGTAGCCCAAAGGGAAGGGGTTCCCCGACGACGACCCAGAGCTCGCCATTAGTTTCGGGGAGTGAACTCCCCTATTCACGGGTCAAACCGCGAGAAGGTGTCGATTTGGGAATTGGGTGTCACGCGGTTTTGGATGGTGGCACCTTCAATGAGGACGGGTGTCACCGCGGTTGTGGATGGTGTCACCGCTGATGTGGATGGTGGCACCGCTGATGAGGATGGTGGCACCTTTGATGAGGATGGTTTCACCTTTGATGAGGATGGTTTCACCTTTGATGATGAGGACGGTGGCACCTTCGCGGATGGTGTCACCTTTGACGACGATGGTGGCATCGTCGATGAGGATGGTGTCACTGTCATTAGCGTCATGCTGTTGCCTATTAACTGCTGTTTTAGAGCAGCTCTAGCTGCATTTTCCTGTAACACAAATTTACAAATAGGGCACAATCAAACATGTAGGCCTATCTAAGCCTTAGTAAATAGACCAAAGTCTAAGTAGTATTTTATTTAGAGATACATAAGCTCCACATGGAGTTTCTATTTTCATTCTAAAATTCATGTGGTAGGCCTACTGACTGACTAAATACCGGTAATTGGATTGTTGACATTGTTTTTTGTTTATTTGTTGCATAACGTCTCAAAGGTACATATAGGAATTTGACGGAAGTGTTATTTTGCATTAAATTTATGATTTATTTATGATTTATTAAGTAAGTATTTGCTTGGATTTGGCCCGCGGAAAGTAGTTTCTGGACCTATTTAATCACTCTTTGTTTGCTTAAATCGGGCGTTTTTACTTTCATCTTCTGGTCGCCACTTTTCAATTAATTTTATTGGTTAAGTTTTACCTGCTTGTCACTGATTGTTTTTTTTCTTTGTTCGTAATAAATAATTATATGATGTCAGATGTCTGTATTTTGTGTTGATTTTTGGAAGACCAACTTCACGCAGTATGGGCGTGTGGCTAGTGTGTTGTGAGTTGTTATGTAAGCCTAGCGGAAATTTTTTTAAATTGGTTTCCGCGCATTTTTTTTTAATTAACATGAAATATCAATGATTTGGGAAAAAAATATTCAAAACAAAATAGTGATTTGTCAAACTAGCAGTTTCCCTCAAATATTGCTAGGCTGTATTACTATTTGAGACAGTGGGGGGGGGGGTGGGGGTGATATAGCCTACCTAGATGAAGATGAAAGGGCAATTACAAAACCCATACCTTATGCGAGATTCGAAACCACGACGACACGACCCTCTGGTCTAGTACGCTCCAACGTAGCAATATAGCCTACCAACATGGTAAAATAAATAAATACGCTTGAACTGAAGCTACATTTTACATACCGTTCCATAGAGCCCCCTTCCAGTCTTATAGCTGACGGCCATCATCCGAATCAGACACGTCTGATTTGTCAATGCCGTTGCGAGGTTGGCAGCCGGGTTTGCCGGGTTCTTTTTTAGGCAATCATCTTCCAGCAGCGAACGTAGCATTTGTTCATTTTCTACAAAATACAATTTATTTAAAAAAATTAAATCAAGTAGGCCTAGGTCCTATTTGAAATTTTTGGAAAGGGCTTGCCATAATATATTGCCTAAGAATTTTGAATGGGTTAGGATATGACTAGGCCTAGCCCCGTGAAATGCGGGGCTTTTCTTTTGAACCTTATTTTGAGTGAACAAGCTTCATCTCAGAATTAATAATAAGAAAGTAATAAAAATAGGCTAATGGTTCATTATCGTAGCCCACGTATGTATCTATATTTTGGATATGCATTTATGTACAGACATCCACACATGTCATTTGGTGTTGGGTAGGGTACAAATTGAACAAATCTGGTAAGCCTAAATTAGCCTGTGCCCTAGGGCATAGGCCTAGTCCAATCAGGGCCCTTTCAGGTCTACTAGGTATATCCCACCAGCACCCAAACTACCTGGCCCAAAACTTTCAATTAGTCTTAAATCTAGGCCTAGGATTTAATAAATATCAAGCTGCGGTCTACGTCTAGTCTAAGCAGGGCCTTCTAGAGACTAGGCCTACTACAGTTAACTTTTTGGCAGTGGATATTTTTACGTTCAGTGTTTTTATTGGTTTAATATATCAGCAGTAAGCTTTACTACCTACATACATTACATGTTATTCTTACGTTCAGTGTTTTTATTGAAAAATCAAAATCAAAACTGTTAGTAATTTGATGTGGATTGATGAAGGTTTGGGTGATATAATATACAAATGAGAACACTGCGTTTTACTTAAGTGAGTGGACCTACATGGAGTAGGACCTACATTACTTAAGAACCAACCAGTGAAAAGAAGCTTTGAATGATTGCTGCTAGCCTGTCCAAAACTTTGCAAATGATAATAGTAATATAGGCCTAGGCCTGCGGTTGTTTTCAAAAATATTTAAAAAAGGCCTAAACACTAAAATATGCGACGGTTTGAGGGTGTTTGGAGGGGGTGTAGGGTACTTGTTATTACTTCAAAAAACTAGGCCCTAGGACTTTCTGACCGTTTATCCTGAACCAAATTATTTTTGCATAAGCCTAAGATTGTTCATGAATTTTTTATTTGGTGGTAATGAGATATTTGCGATTTTTCATTATTTCACATCACATTCGTTTTTCCTTGCAGATGCAAGAAGCAATGCTTCAGTAAATTTACAAATGGAGAGCGGAATAAAAAATTTTGAAACAATTTAATGGTTTAGGATCAAAGTTAGCACAGGATGTATTGCTTCAATCAGGTATACGTCCACAAGTAATCCAGAGAACAAAGGGCTAATGCAGTAAATCACAAAACAACATCATATCACTATGTCATTACAAAACCATCATGCCAAAATGAGGTCGTTGTTTTGCCCCCAGCCTACGTCGGTCTTCATGGGGAGAAGGAGAGGAGGATTAAAAGACTTGCACAACTTGTAACACAAGGGCTTTTGCCAAGTGACGGGCGGGGAAAACATCACAACAGGCCTAATGCCTATAGTGAAGAAACGCTTAAACTAGACGATGAGCATATCAGGTCAATTCCTAGATACCAGACACATTACAGTGGCAATGTATCTTACTATCTGTCATCAGAGTTGAGTGTTGCAAAGATGCACCGCATGTTCATTGAAAAAGAATTTCCATGCTGCTATGAGATGTTAAAGAACCTTGAAAAATTGTGTTGTATGAAAATCCATGTGTATAGGAACTACTTCAATGACAATTTTAATTATAAGTTTGGTAGTCCAAAAACAGACGTGTGTAATATCTGCGAGGAACTCACGTGTAAGCAGGTGAATGCATCAAATGTGCAAGAAAAAAAATCCATTGAGTTAGTTAGTTAGTTATTAGGGTTTAAGGGCACACAACACTAAGGATATCAGTGCCCGTATTCTCTTATATAATGGCATGTTATTTTTAAATCCTATTGTACAGCTGTGTTGATTTCAGGTATTTAAAAACATTGGTTATGTTCTCTGATTCATCACATAAAATTTCTTTTAAATTAGGTTTTAGTTTAAAATCATTCCTCTCGAGACAACACGGACGGATGATGACACAGACGGAGACGACCACGACGTGGGGGAACCCCTGCCCTCCCCATATGCTTGTGGCTGGTTCTGACCAGCACAGGCCTGTCCACCCCTTGTCCCCCCGCGTCATCCCGTACGTCCCTCCCTTCGTCTCGATTAGCCAAGTTGCATAAATATGAGACGTAAAGCAATATCCAATCCTCTCGTCCATGTGTTGAGGACATTCTACTAAAATGTGCTTGACAGTTAAAATCTCACCACACTGCTCACAGGGTGGTGGGTCTTCATCTTTTAAATGGTATCCTTGAGTGAGATGTGTGTGTCCAATGCGTAGACGGGTCAGAACAACTTCTTCGCGTCGAGAAGAGCGCCTTGAAAAGATCCAAGGTGTTACATCGCCTTTTATTTCGCGAAGCTTATTATTTTGCATGATATACCATTCTTCGCACCACTTTTCTTTAAGTTTACGTTTAAATACTGCTTTAAGATCAGGCGTTACGACTAATTGGCAGTCAATTTGTTCTTTGTAACAAGCTTCTTCGGCACATTGGTCGGCGAGATCATTTCCTAAAATACCAGAATGGCCTGGCACCCAACAAAAACTATTGATTTTTGTTTTGCACCAAGTTTGGACAGTATAAGGTGTATTTTACAAACTAGTGGGTGTGTAGTGTAAATTTGGCAAATAGCTTCTAGGGAACTTAAAGAATCCGTGCACACTAAGAATTTGGAGTCCTTACTATCAAGAGCAAACAGGAGGCTGTGTAGAATTGCAAACAGTTCTGCATTGTAGACGCTGTATGTGAAATGGAGTTTAAAGTTGAAGTTGTTGCTCTCCGTTGTAAAGGCAGAGCCGACTGAATTATTCATTTTTGAACTGTCTGTAAAAATATTTCTGAAATCTTTCTAGTTCTACCAGATTTCGTTGAATAGTGCTAGATATTGTGTGTTTGATTGGTTGACTTTTTATATTTTGAGAGCTGTGTTATGCAACATGGTTTATTAAGTGTCCAAGGTGGGATTGCCCCATTTGATTTGTAGAAAACAAGGGGAAGAGTTATGTTTAAGGCCTGCAGTAATTCCAGGGAGCGGACCAGGCACCCAAGAAAAAACTATTGATTTTTGTTTAGTGTTTGTTGTTTGGTTTAGGCACATTATGCACGTTTTCCCTAGAGGCCATTCATTCCTCCCATGTGATGCAGACTTTGCTCAACTTGGAAAAATTAAAAAGAGGAAGTTGAGAGCCGGTGTTCCAAGGGATTGGGTTAGTTCTTTTGAAGAAAACCACAACATCATTGTATTTCCAGACATTCCATTTTTGACTTCAAAAGTCACTTTCCTACATTCTTTAAGAAATCAATCACTTCAAAGGGGGAAAAGTTTGCAGTCACAAAGTATAAGAGGTTTATTTACACCAAGGCAAACAACTGCATCAAGGTTTCTATGGCAAGCTCGAGTAATGTGTGGTCAACCTTTTGTTTATTGAAAGGTGGTGTTAACTTCAATCATTTGGTTATGCCACAAGACCGGGTCTACCTGGCTCCATTTACTATCCCCATTAAACAAGAAAAGTTGGATGATATTAAAAAACTGTACAAGTATCTAAATCCGAATGAAAAAGAGTATCGATGATTGGGCCCGAGCACGTGGCACAAAATTTTCTGCCGATAAAACACAATGCATTCACTATTGTCGCAGTCGGAGTATGCACGTAGATCCACGTCTTACCCTTAACGGTGTGCAACTTGAATTTAAACCACACGTTCGCGTTCTTGGCTTGGAGTTTGATACAAAACTACATTGGAGATACCACGTCACAGAATTGCGCAAACGATGTATGTTGAAATTAAACATCCTTAAAGTTCTTAGTAACACTTCATGGGGTGCGGACAGACATGTCTTTTGCAAATATATGGCTCACTGGTTAGGTCCGTAATGGACTATGCCTGTTGGGTCTACTCGTCGGCCCGTGATTCCATCTTGAAACTTCTCGATACTGTCCACCACAGTGGTCTCCGGCTGGCGCCCCCAATTGACACGTTCGTCTAGGTATATATAATGTAGTTTAAATGTACGTGGTAGGAAGGGTGCAAATATTGTACTCACAATTAATTTATGCCACTTTATTACAATAATACTTGGAAGAGGAACACACGGAAAATGAATAGATACACTGATATTATAGTTATTACCAGGTCATACTCTTATATTATATTATATTATATTATATATAACACTTATATTATACAGTTATAACCGGGTCGTACTCAAACACTGATATTATTATAAACAACTAGTCACTCGGAACTAAACGACACTTTCCGTGCCCCGAGCCCGAACCCGTGTCTAACTCTAAGAACACCCTGTTCAAGACTGGCCCCTCTCACACCCGGACTGGCCTTCCTACTCCCTCTCCCCCTTCACGTCTCTAGCGGGTCCCCACTCTGACCATCCCTATACCCCAACCCGTGGCACATGCGACACACAGTATTTACTTTCGCCACGCAAACGTGAAACAAAATGCGCTGCCGTTTCACCCGCCTGCATAGCTAACTCGCTGAACTTATAACGAGAAAACGTGCGATTAGTTTTTCCACTAAAAAATTTAGTCAGGGAATTCTTGCACCTGACAAACACATCGTCATTCCCCTTTAAAGCGTCTGCCTCACCTGCTACCATAGATATTGAACACCTATTGTAGGCTACATTAGCAGTCTCCAATACCTCCGCACAGGCGCAAGCGTAGCAAATTGAAGAGTCAATCGGCCCAATTCAAGATGCCAATTTGACGTTTTAATTTATGCTTTTTTAATGCATTTAAGTATTTTACTGGATTGTTTGATATGGTTTTAGCTTGTGCAGCATGGTATTGAACAAACAGAAACAATACGAAGTTATTGCATAAGAGAATTGAGTAATCATTCGGTGTTAATGGCTAGAATGCTCACCTGTCAACTTGGCGGCAATCTTGACAACTATTTGGGCTACAAATCGCTCCCATTTACTTAACATGCAAACTGAAATTTCAAGATGGCTTCTAATTGTCACGGAAGTGGACCACTGACTGCTAATCTAGCCTACTATAGGTGTTCAATATCTATGCCTGCTACTGAATTAAACCAAATGTCTTGAACTTGTTCACCAACTCTGTCAAGAAGCATTCCTCTCTTGACCACGGCATTTGTAACGCCTTTACTGTCAACGGAAATCTCAAATCGTTGCATCCATCTCTGCCACCGCTGTCCGATGGACGAGCTATCCGTATCGATGCTAAACACGTCTTTCGGATGTTCAGACATCGAAGCTGACCGTAATTTAATACAAAGTTATAATACACGTGATTTATCACAACACTTACTTACATTTCTGTTCTTTAAACTGTATTGAAACAATAATTATACTTAATCATCGTCGCCAATGAAACAACTTGGATTTCATCTATGTTTTATTAACATAAACCTACTCTTACAATGTAATTCTATAAACAATCTGTTTTACAAATGTACAGTATTACCAACATACAATAGCTATGATTTAACAGTGATGTTGTTGTAGTTCACAAACACTACACTCTGGCAAAGCTAATTTATATATAGCTGTCTGGATCCTAGGTCTTATGTTGCGTGCGTCGTCTAATACAGGTAAAACATTCGCAATAATCACTTTCTTGACCACGTGTTTCATAACTACCCTTGGACCCATATATATTTTTTAAGTGTGAATGCCAGCCTCAAAAGGTAATGCTGATGTAACTGAGTAACTCGGAGCTGTCCACACGTGAGAACTGACTTCGCGATGTGAGTCGATACAGTGTGTGCAGGTTGTTGTTTACAACTTCATTGGCGAAGTTATCGTTTAACCACGTTACCGTTCTCCAAACCACATCAAACTCGCTGTTATCGGCAAAGTGAACATTAAAATCTTGGAGTTTGGTGTTTGCAATACTTCGGGCGTTATCGATATATTGTTATCACGCGGCACTTCTTCTTCGAGTTTGGTGGCCTCGGGTCCGGGGTTCACTTGGACGTCGCCGGCCAGCAGGAGCAGGCACACCACACAGAACGCCGGGGATGGTAAAGCGCGTGTTGACCGAGTTGAGACACACTCGGGGCTGCTGCCGCGTGAGGCCGGAGTCCTGCAGCAGCTAGTGCAGTGAAGCCGTATTCTGTATTTGAGTAACATGTGTTTAAGGTCAGGATATAGCTAGCACTAGGGCCCTCTAGAGGGTAAGGGGGAATGGGATATTATTTGGCGTGCTTTGCAGGAAAATAGCCCTATCTTCGGAACTAATAAAGCTAAGAAGGTGATTTCGGACTTTTTAGAAAGCATAAATATTCAGCTTCAATCGTGCCTAACATTCCTCACTAAAATGTATAATTACATCATAACAATGCACTTTTAATTAGCATCTGCACAATTGACTATTCCAGCGATAAACAGAGCAAATATCAACTTAGAAACGAAATTCAAACGTTTTAATATAATACGGAAAAATCGTAATGTCTGAATGATGCCGTATTTTCAAATTTCCAATTATAAATCCTTTAAAATAAAATTAATTACATTTGATTAAATTACCAATTGTTTCTGTTACTGACAAAACATTACTAAAGGGCTTCACTTAGACATTGCATTTACTTGTTGTAGTTGATTGCTTTTTAATTTTTAAGATATCTTTCACCGTTTTCAATTATGACTGGAATAAATTTATAAACATTGAACAAATTTTCGTCCGACAAGGAGCGCTCAGAGTGGCAGTGTTTGGAACTCGGTAGTAAGTTTACCAGTCGCCTGCGGGAAGGACAAAATTCAACTTTGAAACAAATTGATGCATGTCACCTCAGCACCTGTCACATACATCTAATTACTAATTACACTATACTGAAATGTGTATTAGTGGATTGAAGGCGCGGGAACTAGGCGATTGTCCCCTCACCTGCATACGCTTACAATTATCTCGAAAATGCCACTCGTGGTTAAATTTAATTTACAAATAATCCACGACACACCTTGAAGTTCGTAATGATTATCATTTGAGACCATTGAGTAGGCGACCAGGCATTGAACTATGTATGCGGCGACGAAAGGGCGTCTTGTTGTTTTATTGGCATATAATGATATGGAGTGTATATCCACTGGGTTCTGCAGTGGCTTATAAACATTTGAAAGGTACTTCATTATTCGTGTAGCATACCGCTAGGTACTATAATACTTTAAAGCTAATAATTAGTTTATTATGTCATTCATCGAATAATCAATACACACACTAATTGAATGAAACTAAAGCTAAAATCGCCTCTCAAAAACTCAAATAACCGGAAAAAGCAGGCTAGGCAGGTGTGTAGTATAAATTTTGTCTCGACTTATCAAGTAAATGACAAGATTGAAATAATATTAGTTTCATTACTGGCCAGTGATTGAGTTTTGCACTCTGCAAACCTTTTACAAAATGACAACAAACCAACCCTTTCCAAAAGTATTTGGCTTGAAGAAAGGATGGAGAGATGCATGACGAATACAATAGGGCGATTTTACGACCTGTGAAAGGGCCTGATAGCAATAAAAGGAATGGTTTGAAAGGTGGGCATTCTTGTATAAGTGATAGTTAAATAGTGTAATTTTTCTCATTAAGTGATTATATATATAGTTCATTCAATTCATCAAGTCAAAACCAGACCTAACATGTTTTTCAATCAAAATCGTAGCTCAATTCTAAGAGGAATTGTAAAACAAATAATATAACCAATTGATAAGATTTAATCGGTTATTTCCTTAAATATGAGGCTAAACACTTTGCAAAAAACGAAAATGCTTAGAAAATGTAAATAAGACAATGAATTCATTAAAACAGATATGAGGCTTATCAAATCTACTTTTAGTTTAGAGATGGTATTTGTTTTTTGCACAATAGGTTCCTCTTTTCCCATTTCTCAGTTTTTTCTTATGCGATGTCGAAATGTTGATTGTTCTGCCTCAGGGAAAGACCGTCCATTCATTCATCTTTGGCGGTCGGAACTCGCCTTTCAATTTTTTAGTTATCTGACAGTGGCACCACCTGTCACTGTTAGTCTACAAAGATCTCGACCAATATTGGTGTCTTTTCTGTGAAACAAATTTACTATTTTGCTCGATTCAGTATAAGCTCACATAATTTTCGTGTACGAGATAAAGCACATTTTGCGAATATTTTTTACATGATATTGACAAAATATATGTTGAAACACGCGTTTCACATCAATTGTCATGACTATAAATCACTTTTGACCGTAATAATAGCTACTTGTATTTTGAAGCTGATGGGGAGTTGTTGGGGAGTGGGAAGAAGTAAATAGAAACGAATAAATATATCAAGCAAAATAATTCAATGCGTAGCCCTACTTCAGAGAGTTAGCCTATAAGAAAAACAATCTATCTGTGAACACTCCTCAACTGACAAAAACAAAACTAAAATACTGAATTGTCGCTATCACCGGTAGTGAGCAAAATGATAAAATGTTTGTGAGAAATAGATTCTTTGATTTAGTTCAATGTATACTTTTTTTTAGATAGGTATTTATTTATTAATTTTATTTATTATATAAAGTCTATCCTATCCAGGTAAAAAACTGATTTTACAAAAGAGGACAACTAAATAAATCTGATTACATAGATGCAGACACGACAATGAACTATAGTAAAGTAAAGTTTTAGATAGTAATATTACAACAACATTGTATTAATAACACAACAATTTTGTAACAAAATAATTCCAAATTGATATTTTAAAGAAATTTATTAATGAACCCAAGGGCCAAAAAATAAAAGAAAAAGAAAAGAAAGATTGAAAGAAAAGAAAAGAAAGAAAAGGGGAAAATCAAAACAGAAAAACGAAAAGGAAAAACTTATTTATTAGACGATACCCCACGATTATCATTGAGTATAGTTTTATGAGGATATGATTTTCATCGACTTCCGTAATGGGCTATAATATTGGTTAGTGTCATTGATAGCAATTGGATACATTATTGAAATATTGCACTGGTTTTGTATAATTTATATATTATTTTATTGCATGCATATCATATTGCTCGTTTGTGTTATTATAATCTATAAGAGCGTGCAACGCATAATATGCTATGGCGGGTGGCCATTAGCATGGTGCTAATTTTCAAAATATCAACAACAACAAGAAGTAAGCACGTAAAAAAAACACATTATCTGAACCCTTGTAGATGGTCTGCTTCGAAGTGTTTGGAAGAGGAGGTATACTCAGACATCATATTGTTCCCTTTCAAAACATTGCAACATAAAAACAAAATCCACCTTGATTCCTAGAACTGGCTTGAGCACTGGGCAGATATAAGGAGATCATTGCTTTGTCGAGTCGGATGGTTCTGAATTCGGTTCTAGCTTAGGAAAATATTTCAAAACTGCTGTACCACGACAATATTGTAGTTTCGAATTGTAGTTTGATTTATTGGGAACATAACGTGGACATGGGTAAATGAGGTAAATTACACTTTATTTGCTGTAGCAAAGATGTAAACACACACACAAATTGAATTAGCCCTGCCTTTTTTTGCACAATTATTTACTGTAATATTCATGCTGTAGAAATAAATGTTTGTTCATTACAAAAAATATTTGAATTATAATTATTCAAATGTAATTATAATTTAAATTGATGACATTTTGAGGTGAAAATTGACATAACTGGGGAAGGAAGCCGTGTGGCGAGTGGCGGACCACCTAAATGGTTGTAAACGAAATTGGCTGTTCACACAAAAGATATATTCGGCGACCTTTCCTTCAGAATCGAAATGGATATTTGGCCGTCGATGGGAGGGATTGGGTGGGGGGGGGGGGGGGGGGAGTTTTTACACACAAGTTGCTACCTGCCCCTGTAATGACATATAGGTGTCATTGGTTTTGAGGTTTCTTGTGTATCTTATTTTTGATCGCGAGCAACAGGCTATAATGACATGATAGCAAAGATTGATGATAGTGTCTTAGATTTTTGTGGTGTGTGTTCATTATTTTTGATCGAATCCTCAACGGGATTTATTTTGCATAAGCACATAAAATATGTGACATAGCTTATTTTTTAATATAGGCCTATGCAATTTAAAGTAATCGTATCACATCAAATCTCATCGGAGCGGATCGGGTAGTCACTAGAATGGTATACACCTGATGGTAAGATTGAACATAATTTATAATTGGTATCAATTTTTGTATTTTGATTCTTACACTAGAATTATTTGTGACACCTGATTGCATTATTCACTTTCTGGAGAGTTTGTTTATCTGCGCCAAATAGTAAATGAAAGCGACAGCTTGAGCTGTGGAACGATTATGTTAGTGATTGTCTGTGGTATACATATCGTGAGCCGTCAAGTAAAATCAAATTACATCACGTAATCAGTTTTGTGACCGAGAAGGTGGATTCTAAGTACGATTATTTTAAATATTTAATTTAATTTTTTTTTTTTTTACTAATATTCACGTTACTTTTTACCAATAACAATTAGCATCTTATTAGTTTCCACTGACAAAGTGCTGATTGTGGTAACAAAAATGCGGAATTGTAGGCCTAAATGTTTAGAGGTATTTTCTTTCATCTTCTTCCCGAATCTGCTACTAATGTTGACAATAACGCGCCATATTATGATACGACTGAGTTGAAAACCTTCGCATACAAAGAAGGTTTACATTTTGTGTGAAACCCTTTTCAAGGGATACAACTCATTCACTTGAGAGAAGTATTTGAGTCCAACACGTTAGAAAAATTATTCAAACAATAAAATAATATTTTTGAGTGCAATATTAGCTCATCAAACTCACACTCGGGCTCTTGTTGAGAGGATTTGTCATAACTGGTACAATTTGACAGGCAAAGTTCTAATCAATCGACAAAAGTATTATGGTGATTATGATAAGGAATTTTCTATCATTATTGTGTAAAAAAATCCTACCAAATATAATCATCCAGTTACATATTCCAGTTACATATTTTGTAATGAAGATGCAAAAAGTAAACGGGATAACAATTGATCAACTAATTAATATTCCTCTATCCTGATTCAAATGTGTAAACATATCAAGACGTAATTCAAACAAAATTTATTTGTTTTCAGAAAATATAATGTATATTAAAAATTATGTTATGTTTATTAGACCCCAACGAGACGAGACTATGTCTCAATAAAAGTGTAACGTTTATATTACAATAAATATTTATTCATATAAATGCTGTAGGAATCAATATTTTGTCCGTTACAAAAGAAGACTTTTCAATAATTATTTAAATTCGTCGTGATTGTCGATTGACAGATCTGATGAAGGTATAAAACGGTTGTAAACTAAATTGGTGTGTTGTAAAGCTTGGCACACAAAGATATATTTATAATGGCCGGACCCTTCTTCCGAATCTGTTATTCTTTATGTCAATACTTCAATACCTAGAAGAAGACCCTTTTTTGCTCTAAACTGCTCGCCCCTCGCCCCACTCCCCCGCAACCCCTAAAGAGTTGCAGCCTTCCATTCACAGATGTCTGAGAAGTTGCCTACCTTTACGGGGCACTTTCAACAAACCACATTCAAACGCCCGCGTAGTTTTGACCAGTAGCGCCCAACTAGCGGATTTGCTTGAAACTAACCAAAGGGAAATCCTGGCCTAAGACACAGTCACGGGAATTGCCACACGAGTACGAATCGGCATTAGTCACACGCATGTATATGGAAAAAACTAAAATTATGAACAATACCACGAAAAATCTAAACTTGTTGGGAGAACGATGATTACGCGCTGGCGGACTGGTCGCCTTCTAGTGGTCTATAGTTGGCCAGCTGCCGTATATGCCCAAAGCATTCCCGATGTCGCGAAACCTTTTCCCTTAATTCTTTACTCCTGCAGTGATAAAATATGACATTGCTTAAAGTTGAAATATGTTCGATTTATAATTATATCCATGCTAATATAAACTGCACCTAGCTCAAACTGTGACACCTAGCTGTGTTATTTCTCGTTTACAATATAAATATTGTCGTTGTATTTTTGCCTCAACTGGAAACGACTGCATAGCCACTGTATCTACTCCAAGTGTTGGAAGTGACTTAATGTGCAGAGTGAGCATTTAACGTAGGTGAGTAGCTTCATACTGACAGTAAATTCCATTGATAGACAATAAAGTATCGTCAAGATGAACCTTACTGCACATATAGAAAATCGCTCGCAAACAATTATTTACTCACCTTAAATCCCTGCGCGACTGTTATCAATGCGATTTTAAAACCTCCCACGCACTTCACGTGCTGCATCGATATGACCTCGCCGCCCCGCACCTTTTGACCACCACCTGCACGCACACAGCAGTGACTTGCGGCTCGGCTCGGGCTCGCAGTCTGCCTGTTATTCTTGTCCCTGGCGGTCGTGTTTTGTGTCCGCTCCTCGTTCTGTTCTTACAGGGCCTCCTAAGTACATGGGAGGATTAGGTTCTACTGCTGCTAGATGTGTTGTTTGAGCAAGTATTGGCTGTTGTGTCCTCACATCATTCTGTTTAATGTTTGTCAACTTCAGGTGATTTGTCTGTTCTGATTTAGGTGTAGTTCTCTCTTTGTTCTGCCCTTCTTGTCAGGGAAACGCTTCTCATCTTGGTGTTGTGCTCTGTTCTGTCCGTACCGCCTGTTAGATGTTGGGAAAGTGTTAGTTTCTGTTCAGTGTGGGATCAGGTCCTCGACACCCAAAGAGATCGCTCTGTTTCTTAGCTGGGGTTTCCTTGCCATCTCCTTCTTGGCATTCAGTGTTACATTGTTGTTGTAGAAGCTGGTTCTTACCTGATTGGAAACTTGTTGTTATTGTTAAAGACTCTCGCACTGCAGTGTTTCAAGAACTAGCCTTTCAATCCCCGGCTCTATCCACGGTCTACACATTGGTCTCTTCACTACCGAATGGTACAGATACTGTCGTCATGGGGTCAGCAGATGATGGCTGCAGTAATACTGACTTACAGGCACTCGTCTCTTCACTACCGGATGGTACAGATACTCTTGTCATAGGGTCCAAACAATGTTTAAACATGAATATAATTCTATCTTACTTGAACCTAAACAATTAAATAGGGTCACATAAAATAAAAACAAAAGAATACATAATTGGAAAGTCATTTGTATGTGGTATTTATTCAGAGACTTCCACTACCTCTTCGATCTTGATGTTGGATCACGCCTTTTTTTTACTGTTGGGATTGTGAATGTTTTGAATTTTTACCTTTAGGTATCTTTGCATCTTTTTCAGCTCTATTGTGATACATTTTTTATCATCCATTGCTGATACACTTCTGAAACAAAGCACATGAGAGACACTATGATGAGTTCAGTTTACTGGCAGTCAATGTCGTCATGACACATAAACACACAGACACAGTTTCAACGAAGGGTACTATGCATGTCATAAATCTACAACACTTAAAGAAAATACAAAAATCATTCATTCATCCATTCACACAAAAGTACGAGAGAGAGAGAGCGAGAGAGTAGTTCCTCCGACACGCAAAAATATCCCTCAAACCTCCAAACTTCCCTCTTGGGCCCCCAAAACTTTCAAGACATCTCTCATCTCTGCAGCCTCTCGAGCACCTGCATCTCTTTGCCATGCGGAATCAAGGCTGATGAATTCAGACACCCTTATCCACCACAATGGCCCTCTCGATTCTGGAGCCTCGCCTTCTTCCGCACTTCTATGCCACCACAGTATCCCTCTCGATTCTATGGCCGCTTCATTTGTCCCTTCATTTGTCTCGTCAGCATCAGCCATTGCTGGATCCTTCGGTTCCGAGCTTGCTGGTTCGGAGTACCCCCCAAAAAAGCCACACTGACAGGGTACCCTCATGTGATTACTCTCAGCACTTCTTCATCAGCAGGGCACGCCCTCCATTCACCAATAAACCAAATTAACAATGAGGACTGCAAGTTTTTTTAAATCTTAAATTGATTAAAGAACATAGTTATAATGATAAATTAACTACATTTAAAGGGGTATTTAACCGCTAAACTCAAAAAATATATTTCATTCAGGCTAACTAATAATGAATTTAGCAATTAACAGAAAAATTATTGGGGCCACTATGACCTCACAAAAAATGGTCAAACACGACTTTCGAGCTAGGACCCATCGGCAAAAATCTCCCATAAGAAATAACATGGGGACGATCTTTATGCCCCGTGACCTTAGAGGATTTTGATCCAAAAAAATATTGGCCATTATTGACGTACTCTACAGCCTTTTCTGTAAATTCTCTATATTTTGTTTTGTAATTTGGGCAAGTAGTTCGGTCGTGTTTGAGGGTATATTTGGGCACAGTTTCAAGACACGATGTAAAAAATGTGCATTTTAGATTGGTACTATGCTATAGTATCTATCTGGACCAAAAAAGAAGCAGGTTAAAGCCGTTTTAAGAAATTTCCCAAAACACCAATTTTCGTAAATTTCTGGATAAAAAAATTGAAAAATTCGTGTTAAATCACAGTTACAAGATATAATTTTTTAAACGGTCATTTAAGTGAAGTATTGTGCTATAGATCACATGGTAAAAAATAATTTTTTTGGGTTTTTAGCCCCTTTAAGATCTTACAACTTATTAGCTGTTGTCTTTATTTCATTTTCTATTTAACTTATTTTTCATGGTGAGCTCTGGGTCGTCGTCAGGGAACTTTCCCTTCCCTTTGTCTACCTCCCCGACGGCGACGACAATGACAACATCAAATTCCAACTCGCAACCTTCTCGTGGTATGGCCCGTGATTAGGGGAGTTTTTTTCCCTGAAACTAATAGCGAGCTCTGGGTCGTCGTCGGGGAACTTTCCAATTCCATTTAAATACCTCCCCGACGGCGACAACAATGACAACACAGACGATGATGACACAGACGGAGACGACCACGACGTGGGGGACCCCTGCCCTCCCCATACGCTTGTGGCTGGTTCTGACTAGCACAGGCGTGTCCACTCCTTGTCCCCCCGCGTCATCCCTTACGTCCCTCCCTTCGTCTCGATTAGCCAAGTTGCATAAATATGAGACGTTAAGCCATATCTAATCAATCAATCAATCAACACGGACGGATGATGACACAGACGAAATACGCTTGTGGCTGGTTCTGACCAGCACAGGCTTGTCCCTGTCCCCCCGCGTCACCCCTTACGTCCCTCCCTTCGTCTCGATTAGCCAAAGTGCTTAAATATGAGACGTTAAGCAATATCCAATCAAATCATCATTCATTCTCATCATCATTCTGTTTAGTTCTGTCCTGACTGGAAGGTTTTGTTGTCTCTTTATTCTGTCCTGCTTTTCAGGGAAGCGCTCTTCATCTCAGTGTCATCACAGTGTCAATTCTAGCGTGCTACAATCTACTATCTACCTGTGAATCAGGTGAAATGCGCCATGTTACAGTTGGTTTGTAATGACAGTAGAATCCATAGATATGAAAAAATCTGCAAAAATCTGGTATCGTCGCGATGAACCTCACTACACTTTTAAATATAGCTCGCAATCAATTTTTATACATCTTGGAGATCATGTGCTAGTGTCATAATGTTATTTTGAATAATTTCCATGCACTTCACGTGCAACATCGATATGACCTCGCCGCCCCGCACCTTTTGACTGCCATCTACACAAGCAACAGTACACATAGTGCAGCAGCAGTCTCGCAGTCGGTCAGTTGTTCTTGTCGCAGGTGGACGTGTTTGGTCTCCGCTCTTTGTTCTGTTCTTGTTTGGTCTCCACAGTACAAGGAGTTGGCTTCTGTTTCTACTACTGAATGTTTTTTGTTTTGTGTGCGTTACTGTACGAGGATGTCTGTTCTGTCCAGACTGAAAGTTTTTTTACTCCCTTTTCTGTATCGCTTGTCAGTCACGTGCTTGTTATCTCGGTGTTGGGCCCGTTTTTTCCGTCTATACAGCTTGTAAGGTTTATGTTTGGTCAGTGTGAGAGTGCTCGTGTTACTGTTGCGTGTTTTGTTTCAACAAGTTTTGGCCGATGTGTCCTCTCATTATTCTGTTAAAATGTTTGTTAACTTCAGGAGGTTGTCTGTTCTGTCCAGACTGAAAGGTTTAGTTCTCACTTTATTCTGTCCTGCTTTGTCATCTCAGTGTTGTGCTCCGTCTGTTCCGTCAGTGCAGCCTGAGGAGTTGACGTTCAGAAAGTGCTAGGTTCTGTTCAATGTGAGATTAGAGCTTTGACACGGTTTATGTGCTGCGCTTTTTTCCGTTCTAGTTCCTCTCTTGTTCGACTCCACATCACATGGCGTTGGCTTTCTGTTTCTGCTGAATGTGTTCAGTTAGACGTCTGTTTTCTTTATGGCAATGTCTGTTCTCTCGAGACTGAAAGGTTTTGTTGCTAGTAAAACGTTTGTGATCTCAGTGTTGTTCTGCGTCTATTCCGTCCGCACAGGTTGTGCAGTTCATGTTTGGTCGGTGTTTGCTCTGTTCAGTGCGAGATAAGAGGCTTGACACACTATAGTGGTGCTGGTTTCTGTGCTGTTTTTTGTTGTTGTGTTTGGGTCTCTATTAAAAACCTTATATCTTGGAGTTCATGTGCTTCATGTGCACGATGTCAACAACTCGCAACCTTCTCGTGGTTTGGCCTGTGATTAGGGGAGTTTATCTCCCTGAAACTAATGTGCGAGCTCTGGGTCGTCGTCGGGGAACTTTCCCCTGCCCTTTGACTACCTCCCCGACGGCGACGACAATAACAACACGGACGGATGACACAGACGGAGACGACCACGACGTGGGGAACCTATGCCGTCCCCATACGCTTGAAGCTGGTTCTGACCAGCACATGCCTGTCCACCCCTTGTCCCCCCGCTTCATTCCTTGAGTCCCTCCCTTCGTCTCGATTAGCCAAGTTGCACAAATATGAGACGTTAAGCAAAATCCAATCCAATCTATTTTTTGTTGTCGTAATCTCCCTTTCGGAGTCGTTATCTCAGACGATTAAGGAAAATTGTACATCAAGAATAATAAAAAATAACGAGCATTCTTATTTACATTCGAAACAAATATTTAACATAAAATAAACAGAATTAAATAAAATTCCCTGACAACTGATACTACAGTAGATGTATGCCTTACTCAGGTTAACTGAGAAATGAGTCCTAGAATACAAAATGAGGTCTTGGGAAGGCAGAGATAGTTTTTAAAAAGTGCTTACCTCAACACGGCGACGCTTGACTGAGGGGGACTGCGGTCGCTCAACTCCAGGGGACGGATCTAGTTTAACTGCAGGGGAGGGAGTAAAGGGATTCGGGATAGATGAGGAATGTGGAGGTGAGGACAGGGAGTTGTCCGTGCAGAAACAGCAAATCATCAACTCGCTTCCCTGACAGGCTAGCTCGATCCTTGCGTGCAATCCCGCCAGGTGTTTTAAATAGGCGTTCACAGGGCATACTTGTTGCAGTACAATACAGGTAGCGCCGAGCAATCTTTGCAACATTCGGGAATTGGTGTCCACCATGCAAGTGGGTCACCATTGATGTCTACCGACACGTTGTCAACGTCCCTGTTTGATTGCAGTTCTCTTATCACCATATTATCAGTAGATAGTGGTTGCCTGTCTTCTCCGTCATCGCTGTCTTCTAGAAAAGTTCTAGGACGCTTGGGTGGAGGAGGTTCATCGTCGTCGTCTGCTGCGATCAGCTGTTGTTGCCCCGTCTCTTTGTTTGCAGTGGGCCATGAAATTCCAACTTGCAACCTTCTCGTGGTTTGGCTCGTGATTAGGGGAGTTTTTCTCCCTGAAACTAATAGCGAGCTCTGGGTCGTCGTCGGGGAACTTTCCCCTTCCCATTGACTACCTCCCCGACGGCGACGACAAACACGGACGGATGATGACACAGACGGAGACTACTTGTGCAATCTCATATCTATTGATTGTCCACTCAGTTTCAGCTTACAGCAAGCAGTGACATTTATTACGGAATTTGGTGCAAAATACAGAAATAACAATGCCAAAAAAAAAAAAAAGACTGGGCTTGGGGGGGGGACAGCATAGAAAGGGTTGTCGCGAGCAACTAGTAGGAAAATTACATAACCTAACATCAAACACTTACAACAAAAGGCAATAAAATATCGTTCATTGTTTGTATTATTCTTTAAATATTCAAATAACTGTTTTTAATGATCCTGATTCAGCACTCCCTTTTGTACCAAAAGAAGAATAGATTTATTTTGTAATTTCTGGGTTGTGTTCAAAAATTGATGAACTAAATAACTAAAAATAACAGAAGAATAAAATAATATTAAAACTAATAATCGACTTTGTTAAATTCACACCGTTTCCAGGTGAAGTAGTAGCCACATCCTATATCTAGCTACCTACTAACTACTTATCTATCTACAAAACATAATACGGCCACCCACGCGATTTTCCTAACACGTCACGATATTACAACGATAATGCAATGTACACACGAGTGCTCTGTGTGCTCAACTGCTCATATTGTTGAAAATAAGATAGGGTGACCATCTGTACTTGTTTTCCCTGACATGTCCCCTGTTTGGGGTCCTAAATCCGTGTCTGGGTTCTTAAAAAAAAAAAAGGAAATGTATGGGTTATCCTCTATTTCGAGGTTTAATTGGGTAATCAAATTGAAATGTAACGTTCAATATCGACTAAGTTTAGTCGGAAAAAATAAAGTACTAAAAGAGAAAGCCACCACTGCCAAACCCGCACTATTATTATTATTTTTTTATTATAATTATTTGTTTCCTAACACATTCATTAATTAAATGCGTCACTAGAATGGCAGAAAAGAGCTGAGCTCCAAACACACTTGGTGACTGCCAACCTTATAACAATAAATATAAAAAAAGATAACAACATTATTACAATCATTAGTTAACCTATAAAATATAGATAATAAGTAAATAAATATACACTTCAATGAATCATTATAAAAAATGAATCTGTGAAAAGAAACTTGTCATTGATATTGGTGATGTTTCCTTGTTCTAGACTGGACGGGTAAGGACGAAGACATAAGCGTTTGGAAGGACAACTGGGTGGTGATAAAGCGGAAGACGACTTCAGTCAACAGCTGCGCGCAGAGATTGAGAACCAGGGCGTGAAGCCAGAATCGACCACTCCTCAACAGCCCCACGCGGACAATGATCAACGTTCCACTCGCTGTCAAATGTAGGCTTCTCAAACTGGGACTGTCGGCGATTGTTGATGGGGCTGTTGACGTTTCATTTAGGCCTAGTTTGGTGTTGTTGGTACTTTGTTGT
The DNA here is from genome assembly GCA_024449915.1 of Sweltsa coloradensis. Classification (NCBI taxonomy): domain Eukaryota; kingdom Metazoa; phylum Arthropoda; class Insecta; order Plecoptera; family Chloroperlidae; genus Sweltsa; species Sweltsa coloradensis. The sequence goes on from JAMZAV010003738.1 coordinate 57,841, forward strand.
TGGTATTGTTGTATTGGAGGTCTGTCAGGTCTGCTGTTTAGCGTCTCCAGTCGGGGGCCTGATATCTGTCCGGCCGTCTCGATATGCGACCGGATCTTGTTGCTACAGGTATATCCTCAAGTTCTTCTCTGATCTGGCACCAACGCCTCACAAGAGACGGCCAATGGTAGTGGAGTTTTTTGTTCGTCCGGAATTTGTTTCGGATTTGTATCGGTATATTTTCTCCTCTGTCCATGAGGAGCCCATGGAGCGTGTAGGGCTCCTCCACCCCCTCCACTTTGATTCTCCCGTCCAGCTTCCTGGTCACGACGGGCCTATCTCGTTGAGATTTACAAGGTCGCCGTTTTCCGTTTGCATCTGACCGCTGTAGGAATAACTTCCACGGTCCCTGCACCCTCCTTATGTGGAGGCGCCAGTTGTAGATGGTATTGTTTATTTGAGGTTGCTGTAATGCTTGCGGGTCATCAATGTCTCCGGCGGCCGCGATGGGGGGGCTTTCATTGGCGATGGGGACAGCGACTTCATTGGTGGTAGGGACAGGGACTTCGTTGGCGATAGGGACAGGGACTTCGGGGATGATGGGGACAGGGACGAGGGGGACAATGGTGACAGTGATGAGGGGGGGGGGGGTGGATGATATCAAGGTCGCCCTCGGGTTCCTCTTCTTCAGACGAAGGAGGCTTGTGAGCCGTTGCCGTTGCTGTTGCTCTTGGGCCACGACTCATGCTCCCGGCTGCCATTGACTTCTCCAGCAAATTCTCAGTTCTTCTGTGTCGAGCTTGCAGGATATCACGCTCCCAGGCTGCTCTCGAAAGATTTGCAGCCCGTTGGGCATCCGTACGCTCCTGAGTTGTCTTGACCTCTCTAAGACGTTTGACCAACAGGCGTTCCTTTTCCAATTGATTGCGTTTTTTTGGGCCATTTGGTCCGCCTCCCTTTTTTTTCGCTCTCCTCTTCTCTTTGTCGTAAACGGAATTTTTCAAGATTTTGGGCTTGACGTAACGCCTCTCTTTCAGCTATTATTTGTTTCCTTCTGGCCTCATTCGCCAGCACTAATGGGCTCTTGGGGCGTTCACGTGCAGGTGGCCTAGCTTGAAGGAGGTTGGGGTTGGTCTCCACCATTCCACCGGAGGTTCCAGGCTCCGTGGGACCAGAGCCAGGAGGAGGACAGGAGTCTGTGGGCTCCTCCTCGTCGATCATACACACCTCCTCCTCCGCGAGGAAGTGCGGAACCTCGCCCCCGTCGAGGTCCATCTCCTCGTCGGAAAACAACACCGGAACGTCCGGTCCCATGTCCACCATGACCTGTTGTTTCCAACAACAAACGTTCGAGAGCGTTAAATACGTTCGAACGACGAACTAGCAGACTAGCAGAGACGAGCTAGCAGACTAGCAGCGAGACTTCACAGAAGACAGGACGGCACAAAACACAGAAGAACAGACGGCACAGAAGACAAGACGGCACAAAACACAAACGGCACAGAAGTTGGGGGGGAGGTCTCCCAGACCCCCATTGTACCAGGATACATAGGTTATGTTTGTGGTTCCAAAGATGTTTGCCCCCTCCCCTAAAATACAAGGGCTAGTTACTCCACTGGGTTTACTGATGATGGATTGATGTACGATGGGGCGTGACCTTGGGCGGGTAGAACTGCAAGTAGTTCGATGAGAGAACTCGGTGAGATAGTCAGCGCGGCACTTCTCGCATTTGAGTGGTGACCTTGCTACACAAAGCTAGCTTGCATTCCATCGTAATACAACAGTAGAACGCTTTGTGATCGCTTTTTACTTTCTCCTTAATGGATTGAAAAAAATTGAGGTTTTCGTATCGTTTGCTAAGCTCATCTACCTACTCATCAAGTTATAAATAACTAAAATAACAACAATCAAGATTGTATTCAAATTTAACAAAAATGTATTTTTTTAAATATTATTATGCGCAATTTTTGAGACACGTGTAATGTATCAATTGTAATTGACGATCATGGTAGAAAAAGTTAATGTGAATTGGAAAAGCAAAATAAAACATGCCGCCCCCCCCCCCCCCCACCCTTCTACCCGCCCTCAGGGAACCCGTCGTCCTCGATTTTTTTTAGAACTGGCACCTGGCAACCCTACTAATAGGTGTGGTTCGTGAAAACGTCTTGCGTGTCATTTGCGCATATGTTATAAAATAGCACGTCCACCGACGTCACTTGTCAGTTGACAGTGTTGTCAAAGACTGAGATAAGAAGAACGCGTTCTTGCCTCATCACTGTGTGGTTGCATAGTGCGGCACGGGAAGAAGACTGCCCGCACTCACTCTTTTCGTATCTTATGCCGATTATAATAACATAAACAAGATAACAAGACACGTTCTGTTCTGTCAACAGATTTTGTCTTGTTAGCTCGATGGTCGAAATAAAAAAAGTTGCTGGAACCATTACTGATGAGGGAATTTGCGTGTGCTCTAGTGCATTCTTGATGCCCTCAATACTCAGTTTCATGTGTTTCGGGACCACATCGTAGCCTTCGCCAAGTACATGGCCGGAATTAGCGCAGACACCAGTCCTACAATGAGTGTGGTCACCGAAAGCATGGCGTGGTACATTCAGGAGATCATTTGTTATTTTTTGTTATTTATTTATTTTTATTTGGGCCTATTATTATTTTGACTTTCCCCTTCCCTTTGACTACCTCCCCGACGGCGACGACAATGACAACACGGACGGATGATGACACAGACGGACACGACCAAGACGTGAGGGAACCCCTGCCCTCCCCATACGCTTGTGGCTGCTTCTGACCAGCACAGGTCTGTCCACCCCTTGTCCCCCCGCGTCATCCCTTACGTCCCTCCCTTCGTCTCGATTAGCCAAGTTGCATAAATATGAGACGTAAAGCAATATCCAAAAAATACATGGAGTGAGTTTCTATTGCTGCAAGTCTTGACTGCTGTGTCCTCGCATCATTGTGTTTAATGTTTGTGAACTTACGGAGGTTGTCTGTTCTGTCCAGAGTGGAAGGTTTAGTTTTCTCTTTGTTCTGCCTTGCTTGTGAAAGACAGACTCCTGTCAACGAACCCTAACAGCTTTGAGCACTAACATCTTATAGTGTCAGTGTGAAAGTTCCACTTCAGATCATCATAGTCATGGTAATGCCTAAAAGTTTGATAGATTTGCAACTGTTGAGATGTACATTGTTTACGGTGTATTCTTATTTAATTGGAAGAGTTGAATTGGGAGAAATGGATATAACTACTTTCGCTAGGCCACTGTATCAATTTACAAGCATTGCTTTTGAAGTGAAATGCACCATGTTACAGTTCGTCCATAATAAAAGTAAAATGCCTGAAAATGTGATATTTGTGACAATATAGTGTCGTCACAATGAGCCTTACTGCATATCTTGATATATTACTCACAACCAATTAATAACACACCTTTGCCGTTGAAGCGCCCTAAAACTACTAATAATACCTAAAAGCCTATGTGCCTCAGTCATCAACACGATTTGAAAATCGTTAATGCACTTGGCGTGCAGGTTCGGTATGACCTCGTCGCCCCGCACCTTTTGACTACTACCTACTCGCACGCAGCAGAAAGCCTTACAGTCGGTCTGTTGTTCTTGTCCCAGGCGGACGTGTTTTGTCCGCGCTCTTCGCTCTGGTCTCATTGGGCCTCCACAGTACACAGAGTTAGCTTCTGTTGCTGCTGTATGTGTTGTTTGTTCAAGTCTTTGCTGTATCCTCGTTCTCATTCATCATTCTGTTTAATGTTTGCACACTTTATGAGGTTGTCTGTTCTGTCCTGACTGGAAGGTTTTGTTGTCTCTTTATTCTGTCCTGCTGTTCAGGGAAGCGCTCCTCATCTCAGTGTCATCTCGGTGTCAACGTGTTTTGTCCGCGCTCTTCGCTCTGGTCTCATTGGGCCTCCACATACACAGAGTTAGCTTCTGTTGCTGCTGTATTTTGTTTGTTCAAGTCTTTGCTGTGTCCTCGTTCTCATTCATCATTCTGTTTAGTTCTGTCCTGACTGGAAGGTTTTGTTGTCTCTTTATTCTGTCCTGCTTTTCAGGGAAGCGCTCTTCATCTCAGTGTCATCACAGTGTCAATTCTAGCGTGCTACAATCTACTATCTACCTGTGAATCAGGTGAAATGCGCCATGTTACAGTTGGTTTGTAATGACAGTAGAATCCATAGATATGAAAAAATCTGCAAAAATCTGGTATCGTCGCGATGAACCTCACTACACTTTTAAATATAGCTCGCAATCAATTTTTATACATCTTGGAGATCATGTGCTAGTGTCATAATGTTATTTTGAATAATTTCCATGCACTTCACGTGCAACATCGATATGACCTCGCCGCCCCGCACCTTTTGACTGCCATCTACACAAGCAACAGTACACATAGTGCAGCAGCTGCAGCAGTCTCTCAGTCGATCAGTTGTTCTTGTCGCAGGTGGACGTGTTTGGTCTCCGCTCTTCGTTCTGTTCTTGTTGGTCTCCACATACAAAGAGTGGCTTCTGTTTCTACTACTGAATGTTTTGTTTGTGTGCGTTACTGTACGGGGTCTGTTCTGTCCAGACTGAAGTTT
>JAMZAV010003739.1:0-36991 GCA_024449915.1 Sweltsa coloradensis
TTTCATGCCTACTCTGCATATTTATGATTAGATATTTGGAAGAGATATGCTAGGCGAGGCCTACACAAATAATGTTGTAGCCTATTGTTGGTTTGACACTTATTTTTTACAGTAGGAAACCTGACGAAGGCCAACCAGGTCCTATTAGTTAGCCCCCTTCAGGAGAAGGTATTGGGTTTGATACCAGGGACTGCCGAGCCTCTGGACAACCCCTACGACAACGATTCTGGCTATGTCGATTTGATAGGTAAATAGGCATCACTACTATGCTGTCTTGACTAGGACTTAATCTATAGGCCAAGCATATTCAAGATTTAGGGTCTGTCTCAGCCACCAAAGTTCAAAATTGTTAATTAAAATAATAGGCCTATTGGCTTCAACTAGACAATATAGGCCTAAATATTTTTGGGGAATTATTGTTTGTAAGTGCATAGACTGCACTAGGATATGAACCATGGGCCTTTTTCAAAGTAGGAATAAACCTAAAACCAATACGACCGAAACGAGCAATTCAAAATTAGGTACAACTAAAATTAATTTCATCTTAGGTAACGACGACGCCCCCCCCCGCCCCCCTCAGAATCAAAACTTTCGCAGCAGTACAAGTCATTTTAACGAGAATTCAAATATATAGTTTTGTCATATCAGTTCTACTTTACAAAACCCAATTTGTGTCCTCACATTCTTTAATACAGACCTACTATGTCTTGTATTTATTTTAAATGTGGTACTGACAGTCAACACAAAGGTTTAGGCTAAAATTTAAAAAAAAAGTTCCTCCTCACATTATTAGGGCTATATACATATTGCATTTCCAAATTGTTATTTATTTCATCTGACTTGAAACAAAAACCTAACTATATGTGGACTGCACATCCAGAGAAAGTATGCCCATCTCTTATAACTCCCTACAATATTTGAGCAAAATATGGAAGATTGAATAAAAAGTCAAGTGTTTTAATAATGAATTATTTTTTAGAAGGTAGACCATGTGCCAGGATCAAAAGAATTATTAGAAATGTTAATATTATTAGGGTCCCACATTCTAATTGCAACACAACATAATTCATAATAATAAATATAATAAATTTTACTCTACCCTTCCATCTTTATCTAAAATACTTCCCTACTTTCTATGGTTTTGTTTGTTTCATTTAATATTTTTAAAGTGCAATAGCTAGAGGATGCATTTTTATTGCACTCCCATGCACACCCATCTACATGGTCCTCTTGTGAAATCAGTTTTTTACCTGAATAGGATTGACGTTTAATAAATAAATAATTGATTATGGCCATGTAGAATCTATTTGAATATGATATAAGAAATTATTATGCCTATCTTATTATTGATTGTTGTAATATTATTTTCCAAAATATGAATAGAACTGCAGTTCATATTATTTTGTGTGCATTTATGTAGGTACCAGTACCTACTTTTTTTAATGTCCTTGTTTGTAGAGGTTTTTTACAACAGAACAATAGGCATTTTTAAACAAAATTCAGGTCTGTGGGTGCGTTTCTAAATATGTTTACCATTGTTATTTACATCAAGCACAGTACCATGAAAACACATTTAAGATTATTTTCTCTGCAAAAACCTTTCAATTAATCCATTTTTGTATGAAAAATTCCCTATAATAGGCTATGTACTTACATTAATAGTTCTGGAACTTGATTTACTTTAACAGCAGCAGCCAGACGAGAAACAATCCTCAAGCGAAGACGAGGGATCACCTGGTAGAACCTTATCTACTACAAATTCGCCAATCCCAGTAAGTATTGTGAGGAAATAAATTATAAGAACAATGTCAAAGGTTGTCTAGGAAATCAACAAACTTGTGTTGCATTTTGATAGTAATTTACAAAAACTGTCACATGGAAAGTAGGAACTCAACCTAGAACTTTACATTTGTCATTGTCACAACTCTAATTTATGTCTGTTAAGTTGCCATTGGTCTGTGGTGGAATCTGTGGCTTGATCTGTTTGTCAGTTGTCTGTCTGTTGTTGTAAGTATTCAAACCATGTAAAACAATAACAATTATTTTTAAACTTTTTCTTTAACTAGTTATATGGTAGGGCCTACGTACCAAGAAACATCCTGCTGATGAAAAATTATAGGCACACAACTAGGCTACTTGGTCGCAGATTCACAATTCAAATATCGATATCCATTTGTACTGTGAATAGTACCTTTAGAAGTGGATTATAAATTCAAAATTATTTTTCGTTAATCACTAAAATAAATCTTTAAAAGTAAATAAACAAGATTACGGTATTTAAAAGTAATAATTTGTTTTCTTTTTGCAGTCTATGCCTATGGTCGATGTGACAGCAAATTTTGAATTTGTTGAACCTACAAATGTGGACCAAAGCCAGTCAATGACTTTAAACCCGCTCGACTGGTCGAAGAATACACCCAAAATTCTGCGTACACCCAAATATAAAACTACCATTTCAAATTCAAAAATAGTAAAATCTACCCCATCCACCTCATCCATTCCGGCCAATAAGTCTCCAAGAAGCTGGTACAAGCCGGGCATCAACACTGAACCAAACATCATGGGCATCACAAGGGAAGCCGTCATGCCAAAACCCTGCGGTGTCGGAAGTTAATATTAAATTTGAGAATTTAGCTGAGGCTAAACTTTCGTTGGTAGAACTACAGATAGCCGAGACAAAAGCAGAAAGCGCACGGAAAGCTAAGAGAGAATCTGAAGAGGTGAAAATGCGTAAAGCTAGGGAAAAGGAAGAATTTGACAGACGAGCGGATGAATCCACAAGGAAGAAAGTAAGAGAAGAGAGTGAAGAAGAACGGAAGAAAGCAGAACATGAAATAAAGTTGCAAATTTTACAAGCAGAGTTTGATATAAAACAAGCAGAGTTTGATATAAAACAAGCAATGTTAAAAAACATAAAACAATCAACCGTAATTTTTTTTTATAATATTAAGTTTGAGCATAGTAGAGTACATATAATTAATATAGCAATAGGATAAGCCTTATAGGTACATATTATATACTTAGGCCAACAGTATGCCCATACCATACAATAATGACAATTGTTAACTTATTGAATTCTAGCTCTTGTAAACTAGAACTGAGAAAGGTAGATATTATAAATTAATATAATACTAAAATAGGATAAGTGACTTAAGGTATTTCTATCTTAATATGTAGCCTAAGTCTATAACTCGTATGTACTTAGGTCTGACAGACTTATTAAAATTTTGTTTGGATTGGAGAAGAGTTCATATGTTAGGAAATAATGGACAATAACAATAGTTATTAAGCAGTTCACAAAAAGTGTTGATCAATTTATCAAAATAATTATCTGTAGTACATGACACATTTGTCATGGCCTTGATCTATGTGTCATAAATTACAAGGCATATCAGGCCTAAATGCAAGTTGATGTTGGTAAAAAGCCCCATAACCTCGCCACGGTCTCAACTATGTACGGGGTCTTTTTGTTGAAGTGGAAAGGAGAAAAACCACAAAAATGAGTGTTATTATTAGGAGCTAAAGAGATTATCAATTATTGAATAATAAAACTGAAGGAAATATTTACAACTCTGACAATGCTTGTGGTGATAGTATTTGATTAACTCACAAACATGAAAGTTATGGCTCGATTAGCCAAGTTGCATAAATACGAGACGTTAAGCAATATTATATATTAAAGTTATGAAACACTGATGTTATCGATTTAAATCGATATAAATCTGATTTAAATCGCAAAGTTTATTTATACCAAATAAATCCAATTTCAATCAAGTAAAATATGATTTTCATTTTTAAAAATTAATAATGAAATCACACCCTGCTTATGAAGCTAAATTACTTTTGAAAGTAATCTGCAATGATGGCTTGCCGGATAACTCCTGCTCCATGTCTATGGTTGGCCAATGCAGCCTGGATTTGATACTCATTTGGCATTTGACCTTCATCGATTCTTGCCTCAATCTCATCGATTTCATTCGGTGGTTCGATGTCGTTGTTAACTCTTGAATATTAAAAAGTACTGCGCAAGCAACAATGATGTTCAAAACTTTATCAACTTTGACTCGCATTCCTAGGGCAAGAATAGGAAAGCGTCGCTTCCAAACGCCATATTTCCGCTCAACGCAATTTCTTGTGCGGATCTGGCATTCATTGTATCGCTGCTCGGCAGCCGTGACAGCATTTTCCAAAGGTGTTAAAAGATATGGACGAACAGGATAGCCTCCGTCACCTAGCAGTAAACCATTTCCATACATCCCAGTTTCAAACATTGCTCGTTTCTCGCAATTGTTGAAAATTGTTGTGTCGTGTACAGACCCCGGCCACCTAGCTACAATATCAAGAAATTTAAGATCTGAATCACATATGCTTTGGACATTTATTGAAAAATACCCCTTTCTATTCCGGAAAATTTCAGCATTATTTCCACCCGGTGATTGGATTTTTACGTGGGTACAGTCCATGCACCCAATAACACAGGAAAACGAGTTTTGTTGAAAAATTTCCGCTTAATCGCTTCCAATTCCGCTTGATCATTTGGAAGGTTGATGTATAATGGTCGTAGAGAAGCAATAGCAGCGGTGACTCTATGAATGATCCTACATGCTGTAGACTTATTCACTCCAATAAAGTCGCCAACAGTTATAAGGTGGCTTCCAGTAGCATAGAAGCGGAGCGTCAGGAGGATTTGGTTAATGGGAGTCACAGATTGGTTCCTGCAATGGAAAGGAACAAGATGTGTAGTGAGCTAAGAGGACAGGTGAAGAAAATCAGATCAAGGTTATCCTAGATTTGAGAGTGTAGGTCTACATGGTAGGGTAGCATGGTAGGAACTGGCCTACGGTCTATTGGAAATAGGCCCTACTTCCATACAATTATAAAACAATAATAACAGCCAATAAGCTTCTGTTCCAAGTTGGTTTTAATTTATACAGTTTTTTTTAAAATATTTTGATTAGGCTATTAGCAACACTACAACAATGGACAAGCCACACTATCTAAATCATGATTTATTTGAATAGGCCTACACTCCATGGGCAGGAGTTTTAATTTCTATAGTAAGTTTTCACCATTTTAGTTTATTGAGGGCCTACATCCTAAACAATCTGTGGCTTGTACATCCTTGTTGTTTTTATACATGTTGCTAGTAGCATAAGGCCTATAGGTCTCAGTGGCATATCCAGGAATTCATAAAGGGAAATTGAAATTGAACCCCCCCCCCCCCCCGTTCAATCAATTTTTTCATAGATGTGCCAAAGGCTAAGTGGGGGGTCCAAGTGAAGCTTGCCCCCCGGAAAAAATTCTTCTTCAAGGTCATTTTGGTGAAAATCTGTGCGTTTTAAAGCATCACAATGACCAACTTTTTATCTACTAAAATCCAGTTTTTAATCCAAAAGTTTTCTATTTCAAGGTAATTTTGGTGAAAATCTGTGCGTTTTAAAGCATCACAATAACCAACTTTGTATCTACTAAAATCTGCCTTTAGTTGGTAATTTGTAGTTATTTTATTTTCTCCGGTAACACTTTTTTTTCAAAAGGGGGGGGGGGGTTCTCCCCCCTCTCCCCCCCCCTTGGATACGCCACTGATAAGTCTGTCCTTGAATTGAAAAAAAATAATAAAGTAAAAAGGGTCATCTTTTGGTTGTCTACTGGTTTTAACAGTACCTGTGGGCCCTATGTCTATCAAAATTTATTTCCAAATTTTGCCAATATTGTTCTTTTAGGCTGGCCCTTGATCTAGACCTAAGGAACTGTGTGTGAATTATTTAAATTTATTTTCTTGATGTCAGCACATTAAATTGCATTAAATTTGTAGGCCTATGATAGGTAGGCCAACCGGTAATCATGTAGGCCTAGGCCTATTCAAGAACAGAGAACCAAAATAAACCACTGCCTAGTATGATAAACTCTTTGATCATTGGCCAAACATATTTGGTTTTAAAAATTTCACATCTGAACAATAGGCCCAGGTAGACATAAATCTACTGGTACGGTAGTACTTCAACATCTTGTCACTAACTGTTTACGGTAGGCTACTGTTAAGGTCTTTGCTGTACAATATCATGCCACAGGGATCATATTATGATAACCAAATTTAATTCGGGATTGAAAATAATTGTTTTTAAGTTTACCATGTAGCCTACATAGAAAATAATAGGCTATGATCAATACAATATTTCTGTTCACGGTAGGCCTACCAGTCTACTATTATATTGTGCATCTTTGATTGATAATTGCCCACACTCAAGTTTAACTGTAAACTTCAAGTGGACTTCGCTGTCTAGTATTTTCACAATAAAATATAATGTAAAACCCGTATACAAAAAGCATGCAAATAAAATTCGCTGAGGCTATTCGACCGTAGCTACGGGAAAATAACGTTTCTCAATTCGTCCGTAGCATGAACGAACATCGGCGGAAATCACCGAAGGTACTCGAACTGTGGGTACGGAAAAATTAGGCCTGCTAATTTAACCGTAGGAACGGGAAGTAAATTACGTTAATTCAATAATAACCACTCTGAAAATATACGAATTATGTTATAATTAATAAAGATTGAACACAGACACTACCATTTCACTGTTGCCGGCGCGCCATGTTTATTATGACATTTACTTAGTAGGCCTACCAACCTTTTCAATAAAATACTCTACTTACCAAACCTTTAACGTTGCTATTTTAAATCTTAACTCGTTTTTTAATAAAATACTCTACTTACCAAACCTTTAACGTTGCTATTTTTAATCTAAACTCGTTTTTAACGGAAAGGATTTCGGGTGCGCTCTCATCGATTGTATCCTAGAACTAGCGCGGCGCAGCACTTTTTAAACGCTTTTATCATCTAGAATTGTGTTTGCGACGGGGCCGAATGTCGTAAAATCATTTGCAGAAAAAACATGGACCCAAATAGAATGGTAGGCTAAAAAAAAAACGACCAAACGAAAATTTGAACCGCTGACCTCTCGCATAGAATTCGGACTCGCTACCACTCTGCCACAATGAACTGTGATATTTGAAGCTATTGACCTAGTTACGTGGTATCCCGCGGACGATTCGGATACCTTCGATTTTTTCCGCTGATCTTCGTTCATGCTACGGACGAATTGAGAATATTTTCCCGTAGCTACGGTTAAATAGCCACTTCCAATAAAATTTATGATGAACTGAACTGAAGTAGGCCTAACAAGTCAAACTACGAAGGTTTCAAGCAGAGTTTAGAAAAATGATTGCTTTCTTTTTTGCATTGGTTCTACAATCGGTAGGCCTCGCCTATCCCAGGGCCAAATTCTACCTCTAAACCAGATGGTTTACAAGTAGGCCTACAGTGTGAAAAAAAAGAAGCTAGATCTAGGTCCTACCTCCCCATTGTTTTATAATTATAACCGGTAGGCCTAAACCTTATTGGGCGACCCTCTGTCGAGTGAATGGTGTCAACTGTGCACCATGCCGTAACCGAATACTAGGCCTATAGTGTCAAATAGAATGGTTGTGATGATTTGGCTGTGCTCTTAGCTGCGGTTTTAATCATAGCTAGCAGTTTACAAAGTTGCATGGCCCTAGTTGGAGCAAGGCAGGGGCTAGCTTGGCCGGTACTTCTTCGGCTAGGGGGGTCCAACTTTTAAAAACGTTATTTTTCGTGAACTGTAGTACTAACCTCGCCCCCCCCCCTAACCTAGATTTTCCTAGCAAAAATTTATGCTGGGAAAACCTAGGTTAGGGGGGCGGGGGGGTGGGCGCGAAGCGCCGTGGCGAGGTTAGTATAAACTATTATTTAAGTTGGACCCCCTAGCCGAAGAAGTGCCGCTTGGCCTAGGTGTTTACAACAGATTGCAACAGAAAATGGGCCTAGCCCTAGGCCTATGGCCTATGTGGCTATAAACTGCATGGAATCAACTGCCCACCTAACCATTGGGTAGTGTCCTAAGCTAGGGTATAGGCCTAGGCCTAGGCCTACATCCAAAAGACAACAATGAGTGTAGGCTAGGCCCAAGCACCGGTCATAAGGCTAGGCTAGGCCTAGGCCTATGGCATTCGAAGCCAATTTGCTAAGTTTAGCTCTAGGCCGAGGATCTAGGTAGCCCTACAAGGCCCTAGCCCTAGCCCCTTGGCTAGGCCAAGGCTAGGCCTAGGGCCTAGGACCTAACCCTAGTGTAGTGACTAGGGCCTAGGGTAGGCTAACATGGTGATGACAGTCCGTTGTCAGCAACGGCTGCCCTAGGGCCTAGGCCTACCTAGCACCTATGCTCTACAGGCATAGGCTTACGTAAAAAGCCAAGCTCCCTGGCTAGGGCCTAGGCCCCTACCCTATGCCTACATAGTACTTACGTCTAGGCCTAGGCCTCATATTACCCTATGTTTAATCCACAAAGGCCTAGGCCTAGCCCTACGCTACTTTTGACAGGAGTGGCTTCCCGTTTTGACAAGTGTTTTGTAAGCACCTAGCAAGGAAGGCCACTAGAGTGCAGCAGCTAACGGCGAGCTATATATTCGCGGGCGCGGGCGCAAAGTTTGAACAACTACGAAACTCATAGTCTTGTCAGTAGCAAACTCGAGCTGGTTTACGATCTGTTCTAATACCATAAGAACACATTGTTTTGACAATCGAAAACGAGTTGAAAATTCTACGTCGTCCAATTCGTCAAAGTAATTGCGTCGTTCCTTTACTGTTCTTGGACGTCTTTCTGGTCTTTGAATGAAGTGTATTATTTCTTCGTCGTCGTCTGCTGAAAACTCAACATCAGAAATAAATCCTGCCATTTATAAATAACACCTAGGTCCTAGGCCAAGACAAAACTGATTTCTCGGAAAAAGACTCCTACCAAATATGAATCAGAATAACAATGGCTGCCTTATTTTATTCTCGAGTTCAGGCCGTGAACCGTGGGGTCGGTCCCGTTCAGTTGAACTCGAGTTCAGACCGCAGTGAACTCGAGATTAGCGGTGGTGAAACGCGCGCTCTCGTTCAAAGAGCCTCGCGGAGTTTAAACTCGTGAGCTGAACTTGGTGCAACCGGCCCTAAGTCACACAGCTTAATTGATTGAGTTTATTTCGATTCAGGGCGCGTCAACCGTTTAGTAATCGGTAAGTAAAAAACCGTTTCATAGGGTACCAGCCAATGTTTACGAGATGGAATTTTCCTCCTTCCTCGCCTATTACGATTGGCAGAGTCATGCTCTTGGTTAAAGTCTATCACCGACCCAGTCGAACAGTTGTCTGAAGAGATGTCACACGACGTGATAATCTAAGGCTATGAAACCGGTCATTTCACATTCCGCCGCATGTGATACTGTAAGTAAATAAATGAGTTTGTGAACCATGTTTGATTTTAACATTATTTTGTTGGTTCATTGGGTATTTGTTATGGTTTATTTAAATTAAGGGCGCGTCAACTGTAGGTCATAACGCGCCACTCTAGCTTTGGGGGATGTGGGGGAGAACGACCCTTGCTGGTCATAACAAGCCACAGGTAAGGGGAAGAAAAGAGGGATTCTACCATCACGGTTGTTTGGATTATTTGGATTAAGGTCAATACTGGGCCAAATTATATGTGGATTGGAAAATACTAGGAGGAAGGAGGAAAGAAAAGGAGGAACTTGGGCGCGTCAACTGGCATGGTTCACATTGTGCGGCTTGTGATATTATATGTTGTTAATAGGTGATAAATTGCTTGCCAGTAAACGTTTAACCGTGAGGTCATAATGCGCCACTCTAGCCTAGGAGAAATGGATAGAAAATTCTCATGCTGGCCAGAAGAAGACAGAGGAAGGGCGAGGGAGAGGAGTTCTCATGTCGTGGTCGCGTCTATGTATTAGTCATCGTTACTGTTATCGTGGTCTTTGTCGTCGAGGAGGTCATCAAGGGTAGGGGGGTGGGGGGGGGGGATTTCCCCGACGAGAGGCAGGAGGACAGATATCATAGAGTTACCATACTGTAGTAGTTAGAGTTGTCACTCGCGCACGGATTGCTAGCAGATTGAACAATCCAAGATGGCTTCTTGTTTTGGCAACTTCTAGATGGGCCAAGTTCGAGATTGTGATTTAACAAAAAAACAATAGATGTATCAATAGGGCTGTCTTAATTCTTAAAGTTAGGTATCTTTAATAGCTTTGTGACTCTGTCAGATGTCCAAAACTTTGTCAAACCTTAAATTGAATTGAATTATTTATTGTAACATATTCATATTGCAACATAGATTTTTAATTTAATTTTGTTGTATTATGTACATTCTTTTCGATTATTGGGCTGTTTACGTAACAAAACAAATATATCTACATGCAATTTATAATATAAATATAATATAATAGTTAAAGTAGTTAATTAAGTTCTTTAGTTAGCCATAGATAAATAAAAACATAAACACATTTAATTATTGGCTTTACAAAAATGCTTTTGCTATTGAAAGAGGATGATCTTACTGTCAACAAACAACCAAAGATACAGTGTAATCTTTGATACAACTATAAAACTAGGCCTAATTTGCAAAATGTGTCTATAACTAGGGTGCTTATAATTATCCATAAACAGTAAATTAATGGACCTATGCTTATGTGCAATGCTCAAGATATATATTTTGTTTTATACATAAAAGTTACTTCTTAGTATTTTAGTTACCTGCTGATTCTAATTTTCATTTAATTATTGGTTATGGGTTTTTATGTTGTACACAGTAGCGTATCGGGACCGGATCGCACCGAAAGGACGTTCTGGGCCTTTTTTTGAGTCAGAACGACGTTCCTCTTCTTTTTCTAGTATTTTAATGGTTCAATTTATGTGTTCACAAATATACTTAATTGAATTTTTGTGCTTGGAAATATTGCAAATTAAAAAATATTATGCTCCTTCCTTTAAGTCATTTGTGGACAATTCAGCTTCTTAGTGAAAGCTTCACATTGCAGTAGGTAACGGCCGGGGTAGCATAGGGTGCTTTGTCCAATCAAGCCTCACTGGTAAATGGGCATGGAAATATGTGGGGCACTTTATTATCACTAAATTACAAGAATCTTTCAAGAAGAAAAGTTGGTGACGGATTATGCAGAGGGTAGGGTTGTAGTCTACAGGTCTTACAATGCACAACAAATTAGGGGGTGGGGGTGAGTGTTCGTTTTTCTCAGTTGTGTCGCGACTTACTTTCAAGCATCATCAACATTTTGCTTGGGCTATGTCTTGTGTTTGCATTAAAAAAATGAGTATTAAACGAAAGCAAACATGCATAGACTCATTTCTTTCTCATAAAAAGAAACAATAATTAGCACACAATGTCACTGAAGAAAATAAAAGTGTTGGCGTAAGTGCGTCAAATCTTATGTTATGTTACAGTTGATACTCAGATCAAAAACTTAGAGCAGGTATCTAGAATCAAATCAGTCAAGCACCCAGAACGTCCAGTAAATCAATTTTAAAAATTCTTTTGTGGGAATAGAACTTAACATTGGTACGCGTAATTTCGTCCTTAGTTTGGTTTATTTAGATTGAGGACGCGTCAACCGTTAGGTCATAATGCACCCGTCTAACCTAGGGGGAAGGGGGGAGGAGGAGCCCATGCAGATCAGAACCAGCCACGGGTAAGGGGGAAAAAAGGGGTTCTCACGTCGCGGTCGTCATTGTCGTCATCGTCGTCGAAGAGTCATCAAGGGAAGGGGGAAAGGTCCCCGGCGACGATTGCTAGAGCTCACTTCTATTTTCGGGGAGTAAAATACTACCCTACATACTAGCTGATGTTTGCGAGGTGGACTTTTTCTCTTGAATCGCTTTTTACGATTAGTAGAGCCATGCTCTGGGCCATGCTTATGAGGGTTAGTCCATAAGTGACATTTTTACTATTGATAAACGCAATACTCAACGTCAACTGTATTAGCTATTAATTTCTTACTGATAACTGCACCCTTTGGCTCCTTGATATGTAATTAATGCCTATCGTATGCACGTGTTTAAAAAATCGATCGTAGGCCTACATGGGGGCGTTCCGGCACTTATTTTTTTAGCAATACACCACTGGTTGTACACTCTTCCAAGTACTTGTTAACAGAATAAGTAGCTAGGCTATAGGCTTAGTTAGATATTTTTGTGTTTATGTTTGTGTACATACTCATTTTAATGCAATTATCATCATCAAAAGCTGTTAAAAACGTGTTTTTGTTGTGCATCCGTTTTTTCATTTCTTTTACTTCTCCCTACCAATAACTTTTTTCTAGGAAAAAGGGGTTATAATCCATAATGCTAATATGTTAGTTTAAACAGCCGCCAAATTTTGCCAAATTATTCGGCCATATTAGAATCTTCAATCTGCCAATGGCAGCTATAGCTGCCGGTATAGACGTGCTATATATAAACTACAGTTTGGTAACTCTATGGCAGATATAGTTGGCAATGCTGCCAACACAACACAGTTTGTTTTTTGCATCATACCAAAGATGCCTGTAGCAAATCAATAGTTCATTTGGATTAAGGACGCGTCAACCGCTAGGTCATAATGCGCCACTCTTACCTAGGGGATATAGTGAGGTGAAGCCTATGCTGATCAGAACCAGCCACAGGTAAGGGGAGGAAAGGGGATTCTCACGTAGCGGTCGTCATTGTCTTTGTCATTGTTCGTGATGTCATTGTCGTCATCGTCGTCAAGGGGTCGTCAAGGGAAGGGGGCAAGGTCCTAGAGATTGCATCTAGTTTCGGGGAGTTATATACTCCCCTCTCACTAGCTGATGTAAGCGAGTCGGACTTTTTCTCTTGAATCGCCCTCACTCAAAAAACTGTTTGGTTGGTGCAACACATTTTTTAGTTATGTGAACCAAAAAGTTTGGTAAACTATTAGCCTGCTAAATTATGGGTTACAGTAACCAAATAATTTAGTAATTGTTTGTTTAGTTTAATCAACTAAAACAAGATGTTCGTGTAACCATATTAATTTTGCATGCATAACTATTATTTGGTTTGAATAACAATTTACTGTAGTTGATTTGACTTTAAAACTTGGTTACAAATCCTAAACTTTTTAGCTTTTAACCCAATAGTAGGTTGATATAACTTTACAAATAGTTGTCGGAAATTGCCTCCTCGTCTCCCCCTAAAACTCCCCTCTCATTTTACGGCAAAACAATTCAATAAAGCTAAAAATGAATAATCCTAACGAATGTAATTAAACGAATTATGAAGGCGATCGTTCGTGCACGAATGACATATACCATTAATTAGCCAGCAGCTAGAATAGCATTGTATATAAGAAGGCGAGTTGTAAAATTCCTGCGCCCACCGAGCCTCGACCCTGGGATAGAGAAAACACATATAGTTAGTAAGCCATGACCTTATCCACTACTCCACGAGAAGCACTGGGTGAAAAATGCGATTTGACAGTATTGAGTAGCTGTTTTGTGGTCACTTACAAAAATAGAGTTAATTCAACAATTATTTTGGTTGTTCCAACCGTACAATTTTTAACCAAAGAATATAGTTACCCCAACATCTCTTTCATCAGCTATTTTGTTGTCAATAACTAAAATAAAGTTAATCAAACACTTACAAGTTAACTAAATGCTTCGACCCATATTATTTTTTTTTGTTAATTTGGATTAAGGACGCGTCAACCGTTAGGTCATAATGCACCACTCTAGCCTAAGGGGGTTGGGGGAGGAGGGGCCCATGCTGGTCAGAACCAGCCACGGGTAAGGGGAGGAAAAGGGGTTTCTCACGACGCGGTCGTCATCGTCTTTGTCATCGTTCGTTGTGTCATTGTCATCGTCGCCGGGGGGTCGTCAAGGGAAGGGGGCAAGGTCCCCAACGACGATTGCCAGAGCTCGCCTCTAGTTTCGGGGAGTAAGATACTTCGCTCTCTCTAGCTGATGTTTGCGTGGTGGACTTCTTCTCTTGAATCGCCTTTTACGATTAGCAAAGCCATGCTCTGGGACAAATTCTACCCCGGACACAGACGGGGAATATTATTTTGGTAGTTCCAACCAAACAGTTTTTTGAGTGTTGGATTAAGGACGCGTAAACCGTTAAGTCATAAGCACCACTCTAGCCTAAGGGGGGTGGGAGGAGGGGCCCATGCTGGTCAGAACCAGCCACGGGTAAGGGGAGGAAGGGGGGTTTCTCACGTCGCGGTCGTCATCGTCTTTCTCATCGTTCGTTGTGTCATTGTCATCGTCTCCGGGGGGTCGTCAAGGGAAGGGGGCAAGGTCCCCGACGACGATGGCCAGAGCTCGCCTCTTGTTTGGGGAGTAAGAAACTCCGGTCTCACTAGCTGATGTTTGCGAGGTGGACTTTTTCCCTTGAATCGCCTTGTACGATTAGCAGATTCATACTATGTGCCCAATCTTCCAGTGGCCCAGACGGGGGTACATAATTATAATATTATAAGAATGAATAATAGAGGACATATTCGGAAAAAAAATGAGTCAACCGTATATTTTAAGCGTGTAAGATCGACGTGGGAAACTAGCGAGCTTCATCGGGACAGGTCATATTGCGCCGCCTGTTATACTGTAAGTTTTTAAATTACTTGTTGTGTGTTCGATTTTAATGTTTGTGTTTATTTGTTACCAAGGCGCGCCAAGCGATAGGTCATAATGCGTTACTCTAGCCTAGGGGTTGTGGGAAGTTTCTTAAATCGCTGTCCAGAGCTCGCTGGTATATTAATGTGTGCTGATGGTAGAGAGGGACAAGCTCTCCGCCTCTTTCACAGCTATTAGCAATTAGCATAGGTGTGCTCTACGACAAATAACCCAGGGCACGGACGGGATTTGAAAAACTTCTGTTTATAGAGGGTCACATTGTGGTCGTTATTGTATTTGTCAAGTTTAAAGAATTAACTCTTTCAGGCGCGGTTAGCGATGTTGACCACCAACTAGCAGACTTTGTGTATTTAATGCATGGTAATTAGCAGCAACAACCACATTATCATGGAAAATACAGACTTTCATTGACACTAAACAGTTTGTTTTCCTTATTTATACACTGCATGGCAGTTCGAGAATTTATGAACAATACAAAACAGCAAAGTGATAAAAATGATAAGACCGTACAGTTTTTAAATGTTCCAGTACTTTGGTTTATCAAAACTCGAAAGAAAGTTGAGACAATATCGAACACAAAATGTAACCTAGAGGAAAAAAATTCAGATTTTTCAAAAACATGACCCAACAAATTTTACACTCGTAATTTCAAATTTACAACCATTCCCAAATTTAGCAAAACTTTCCAAAGTTTTTACAAAACCAACAAACCTGCAAAACACGAGAAAACGACTACGTGAGAAACTAGGGCGCTTCAACCGGTTATAGGTCATATTGCGATACCTGTGATATTGTAAGTTAATGAAATGAGATAATAATGTGTTTGATGATTTGATTGTTTTCCAAGTGTTTAAATAACAAAATTAGGCTAAATGATGATGATTTAACTTTGCTTTTGCTGGTCATTGAGCGAGCGAAGCGAGCGTCTCCACTTGACTCTTATGGCTCGAATGTCTGTTTTTTTTGTTTGTTTGTTTTTTGTTTTTTTTTCTGTTACTGCTTCGATACAGGTCGCACCGTTTCTCTGATCGACCTGAAATTTTGCACACATGTACATACCACCTAGGCGGGTTGCTGTATAGTTTTGTAGCAAAATCGTTCAAAAAGTTAAAAAGTTACATTAAAGTTAATCGAAAGTTTTTTTTCAAACTAAACGGCGACAAAATCTGAGGTGGCCAAATCATTTAGAATGTCCGTCCGATCACGAATATGTTATTTTTATTTTGATCCGATAAGTAGTGTAAAATGGAAATTACATTATAACAAAGTCCGTTACCATGGCAACGGAAAGTCGCACAGCTTTTTTGGCTCATGATAGCGGTCATACGGAGGCTCGGATCGAGTTGAAATTTTAACCATCCGCAAGTTTCGTTCCCATTGAATGCCATTAGTTTTGTGGCAACATCGTTCAAAAGTTATAAACTTACATTAAAGTTAATCTAAAGTTTTTTTTTAAAACTAAACGGCGACAAAATCTGAGATAGCCAAATCATTTAGAATGTCCGTCCGGTCACGAATATGTCAATTTTTTTTGATCCGATAAGTAGTGTAGATAGAAATTACACTTTAACAAAAGTAACGTTACCATGGCAACGAAAAGTCGCCCCAAGAATTTTGGTCACTATGTACTGCCACCTAGAAGAAATCAAGAGTAAATAGTTTTCCCAAAAAAATGATGTCAAGGTCCTCTAGATGGCGGTGGATTTTATCCATTCTCTCCTATTTTACAAATTTTCAGCTAAATCGGTCAAGACCTTAAAGACTTATTGGTATGTAACATTATGGGAATAACGTACTCGGGTCGTGTTGCACGTACCGGTGCTCGCTCATCAACGCGTCCAACTGAGCGTTTTCCTAGTATACTGGTCAGAACCAACCACGGGTAAGGGGAGGAAGGGGGGGTTTCCCACGTCGCGGTCGTCATCGTCTATGTCATCGTTCGTTGTGTCATTGTCATCGTGGTCGGGGAGGTCGTCAAGGGAAGGAAGAGGTGCCCCAACCACGATTGCCAGAGCTCGCCTCTAGTTTCTGGGAGTAATATACTCCGCTCTTACTAGCTGATGTTTGCGAGGTGGACGTTTTCTCTTGAATCGCCGTTTACGATTAGCAGTGCCATGCTCTGGGCCAATTCTACCCCGGGCCCAGACGGGGGGCGAATCAGAGTATATATATATATATCAGGGGATATGGAGAGGTAAATTCCATGCTGGTCAGAACAAGCCACGGGTATGGGGAGGTAAAAGGGAAGAGGATTCTGACGTCGTCTTCGTCATCTTCTTCTTCATCGTTGGTGTTGTTATGGTCGTCATCGTTGTTGGGGAGGCCGTCAATGGGAGGGGGAAGTGTAACTGACGACCATTGTCTGAGCTTGCCTTCAGTTTCGAGGAGAGGTATAATCCCGACATACCAGCTGATATTTGAGATATTGTACCTCTTATCTCGACTTTTACGATTGTCAGAGCTATGCTCGTGGCTAATTCTAACCCGGGCCCAGACGTGGAGGCTCAAAGTTTTTTGTTTTAAGGGCGCGTCAACTGCTAAATTTATAATGAGCCACTCTTGCCTAAGGGATGTGGGACGAGTGGCCCAAACTGGTCAGGATAAGCCACAGTAGGGGGAGGTCGTCAAGGGAAGAGGGAGAGCTGCCCGACGAGGACCGTCAGAGCCCGCTTCGAGTTATGGGGTGTAATACTCCCCTGCGATCAAACTGGACAACGTTACCAAGAGAACAACTTGAGAAGCTAGGGCGCTTTAACCGGTTAGGTCATATTGCGCCGAATATGATATAGGATGATAATAAGTTGCGTTTGCTATGTATTTGGGTTTTATAAGGTTTTCTTAATATATTGTTTACTTTATTTCACAAAAGGGCGCGTATAAACCGTTAGGTCATTACGCACCAATCTAGCATAGGAGATATAGTTAGGAGGGGCCCATGCTGATCAGCACCAGCTGTGCGCAGGGGGAGGAAGGGGGGTACTCACGTCGCGGTCGTCATCGTCTTTGTCATCTCTCATTGTATCATTGTCATCGTCGTCGGGGAGGCAGTCAAGGGAAAGGGAAGGTGACCCCGACGACGATTACCAGAGCTCGCCTCTAGATTTGGCGAGGAAAATATTCCGCTCTAACTAGCTGACGTTTGCGAGGTGGACTTTTTCTCTTGAATCACCTTTTATAATCAGCAGCGTCATGCTCAGTGCCTAATGTAGTTACCCGGGGCTGGCGAAAACGTCCGACAAAATATATAAAAGCAAAGAGAACAACTTAATAAACTAGGGCGCTTCAACCGTTAGGTAATATTGGCCGTCTGTGATATTGCATGTTAATAAATTCAATTTGTTATGTCTTCGGTTTAATATGGATTTCTTTGTATCTTGTTTAGTTTATTCTGCAAAAGGACGCGTCAACCGTTAGGTCATATTGCGCCACCTGTGATAATTGATTGATTTATTAAGGTCTTTATTAAGGCGGCATTAAGGCTAGTAAGCCTTATCTTCCATCCAACCTGTTAAGAATTATGAGAATGAGAATTGATGAGATGAGTTAATAGTGTTTTTGATGATTCGATTGTTTTCTAAGTGTAGGCCTATATAACAGAATAAAATGATGATGGTGATTGATATAACAAAACAAAAGTTATTAATGAGAATGAAAATAAATAAATTAAAGAACTGTGTGTGATGAGAAATTTTGAAAGTTTGTCGCTGTTATCATATGATAGAAGTTCTTCATATGATTGTGACAGATCAAATTGCGTGCGCAAGGCATCATATTTGGTACATTCTGCTAGCATATGATGCACGGTTAAAGGTACATCACATGTGTCACATCTGGAAATAACCTTTTCTCTGGTGAGTAAGGCGATGCGTGGCATATTCGAATTCTGGACAATACCATCTCTACTCAACGTAAAAGTCGAGACGTAGGATTTGGTTTATTTGGATTAAGGGCGCCGTCAACCGTTAGGTCATATTGCGCCGCACTTGCCTAGGAGATTTTGGGGAGGAGGGGCCATGCTGGTCAGGAATCAGCCTAGGGGAAGGGGAGGAACGGGGGTAACTTCTGATCCGAGCGTTTTCTGGGGTGGATCTGGGCTAGTTTCCGAAAGCAGATGTAGGCCTCAGTATTAAGTTAAGCTTCCGTATGCAGTGTACGACCGTACCCCTCGGATCAAGAATTATACGTATTCACCCAAGACTACACATGGTACTAGGACTAGGCCTACACCTTACTGGTGCCAGACGGTTGCAAGCTGAATATATTTTGATGAAGGATTTGGATTAACGGGGAATCTTCTTATCGGATTGTTTGCTGGGTTAGATCTGGGCTAGTAACCAGCCATACGTTTTTAACAGCAGGTGGTTTGCATGGCAAAATTGAGCAGAATTCTAATTTGAAAAGAAAAATTCTAGAACTTATCGACTTTGTTGTTGTTTGCAAGTCGTCAAAACGGTCTGAAGCAGTAATCCTAACCCACATTTATTTCTTGTTTCTTTAAAACATTTTTCGTGCTCGGAGAAGCATCGTTAGCGAGACAATGCCTTTGTTAAAAATAATTTGTTGCGTTATGTTTGTCAATAAGGCAAAGAATTTTTCTTTAAAGTTGAATTGAATTATTCATTTGTGAAATAAAAGATGATGTCAACATCACAACTGAAAATACTCTTTGTATTTTGGTATTGTGTTGGTTGTAATGGCGGTCAACAATATTTTCTGAACTAACAAATGCTGAAACTTGCTAATTTTACAAGTTGTGATCTGCAAAAATATCATTTCAATCGGAAATTACAAAGTTTCGTTGAAAGTGGGTTTTATGCAAAAATGTTCATGTACACATTTGTGGCCACTGTGCATCTATGACTGACGTAGCCTGACAGCTGAGAGTTGTGACATTTGTGGTTAGGTTATTTTTTGAGGTGCAAACTGTTGTTACTATGTGTAAGTATTTAAAGCAAAGTGTATAATGTCTAATTTTAACTGTTATTATATTTAAATTCATCACTTTCAAAATACAATTATCAAAATGCGACCGCATTGTCGGTAAAAGCCGAAGCGTAAGATTTGGGAAGGCCTACTATTCCTACACAATCGTTTTACGGAACCAAGCCCAATGAAAACATTCCATCGGTTTCTCAGGAGTTTTCTGAAGTAGGTGATTCAGATGATGATGCTATATTCGTACGTAGGCCTTCTTCATTCATCAGAAAAAGGCTCGTTGTTTACGAGACCACTAGTGAGTTAAAAATGGTCTTGATTTTTACACATCTGAGTAAAAAGTTTGTTTTTTTAATTATTATAATGGTTGAAAAATAGGTGAAGATGAAGAACTACGCAGGCAAAGCCCCCCTGACCCCTGTGAATTGTTATGTGAATGTGTGTGTGAAGGGCTAGTCATTGGCAGGGTCTAGGCCTACGCCTAGCCCTCCGACTGTAATGGAATCCAGCAGTAATGAACATGAGCCCGACCAAGTAAGTCTACCCCTTGACATAATATCTGATGAAGATATAAGACTAGATATTTCAAACTCTATATCTAGCAATGAGAATGAGTGCCTGGATAGGACTACACCTCTATCTCCTGTCATCAAATGCTAAACATGCAGCAGCTAGGCCTGCTGTACACGGAGACCCCAAGAAAAACCTTCCGCCTCCTAGACATGGACCGCAAACCAAGACAACGGATATGCTGGTGAACCACCACCACTCCTCGGTACAAATGAGGTTTCTTCTGACAGCGATACTTCATATGCACTATTTATTATATCTTTACTAAAGATCTCATGACACACATTGTCAATGAGAGCAATAGGTATGCGGTATAACAAGGCAAAAAGTCGTTGAAGCTAACCATGCGCGAATATTTTTTGGGGTATAAACATTATTATGAGTGACGTATGTAAAATATCCCAGCTGTCGGATGTATTAGTCCTCAGAACGAGGAACCGCTTTACAAGTATGCCATAAATCAGAAATAGTTCTTGGAATTAGTGGTCAGAAGAATGTGTACGAGGTTTCTGCAGACAGCAAAGAGAGCATAATTCTCCTGGGAAATGCTTCCGCAGCAGGGGGTGGGATGATAATATATCCGTATACGCCTTCAAACGGAGATCACAAACACTGTCCAAGATAAATGGGAAGGCAGAGTCGGGTTGGATGAATAGTGAGACATTTTACGCATATGTTACTAATTTTTTTTCACCCCTGGATAATTTACTCGGGCATCCCATTGTCATTTTCTTTGGAGAGGGACATGTTTCGCACCTGTCTTACCATCTAAGTAAGTTTTGCGCAGACAATGGCATCCGTTTGGTGACATTGTTCCCCAATGCAACGCACATGCTTCAACCAATGGACATAAGAATACTTCGGCCAGTCAAGATGGGGGTGACACGGGAAGTAAACGCTTGGAAAAAGGAGCATGTAGGCGAAACATTTATCTAAATTAACATTTGCTCCATTGGTTGAAACCGTTATTGCCCAATACAAAAAAACTGAAACCAGCTGATTCTCAGAATCAAACAGCTACACAGTAAAGGAAACGTACATAGAGATGTTAAAAGACAACGTGAGAAACTAGGGCGCTTCAACCGGTTAGGTCATATTAAGCCGCCTGTGATATTGAAAGTTGATGAGACCACAAACTTCATCATAAATATTGCAATGCCCCCACAACAACAATCCCTCAAATCACTCAGTCAATGTTTCTTTTCGACACCACCTCAACAGAAATTGCAAAAATTATTAAATCGTTAGGTAACAAAAAAATCTTCCGGACTAGACGATGTCCCCACTGCAATTTTATCAAAATGTTACAAATCCATTTCCATTCCCCTATCATTAATAATAAACAAATCATTTGAAACTGGTATTTTCCCTTCAAAGCTGAAAGAAGCTAAAGTTATTCCACTTTATAAGAAAAAGGGTTCTCTAAACGACCCAAACAACTTTCGCCCAATATCTCTTCTCTCTTCCTTCTCAAAAAATCTTTGAAAAAGCCTTTTATGCCCGCTTAACCTCTTTTATATCCAAGCACAATATAATATCACTAACCCAACATGGTTTCCAAAAAGGCAAATCAACTACCACAGCTATTTTTTCACTTCTTACAACTATCCACGATGCACTTGATAAAGGGGACGTTCCCATAGGCATTTTTTACGATCTTAGTAAAGCATTTGACACCATCGATCACTCTTATCCTACTATACAAATTAGAATCAATGGGAATCAGAGGCCAGGCCCACTCCTGGATCTCTCTTACCTATCTGACCGGTCTCAAATAGTCGAAATCCGCAAACTCAAAAAATAACACCTACCACCCTTTTCATTCTCAACCGCTGATCCTGAAAAGTGGTGTCCCACAAGGAACCATTCTTGGGCCACCCTTCTTCCTCCTTTATGTCAACGATATGCCAGAATGTTTCACCACTGGTATACTAACACAATACGTCGATGATTTCAGCCATATACTCACAGCACAAAAAGGAAAATCTTTAGCACCACTCTCACAAATGTCCAACGAACAAACTTCCATAATGTCACAATACTGTAACAAAAACCTCCTTCTCTTCAACCGTCAAAAACGGTGTATTTAAACTTCCACTCACAAGTTCCACCCACCGAAAGCCTCCTCATTCGCATCTCATCTAAGAGCATTGCCTGCTCTGACGCCATCAAGTTCCTGGGTCTACATATGACTGACACTCTTGATTGGACAGACCACATAGACGCTGTTTGCTCAAAGATAAAGAGTGGATGTTTCCTCCTCAGAAGAATTAAAGCCCTAGTCAGCCACAACGTCCTTATTCTCATATACCATGCTCACATCCACTCACACATATCATACGGACTTATTTTCTGGGGAAACTCGCCACAAGCTATAAGAGTTTTTAGATTACAAAAACGGGCCATTCGAATTATAGTAGGAGCCTCTTGGCGTACCTCGTGCAGAAATATCTTCCCCACCCAAAAAATCTTGACC
This sequence comes from Sweltsa coloradensis, assembly GCA_024449915.1. NCBI lineage: Eukaryota > Metazoa > Arthropoda > Insecta > Plecoptera > Chloroperlidae > Sweltsa > Sweltsa coloradensis. The sequence goes on from JAMZAV010003739.1 coordinate 22,486, forward strand.
TTAGCAAGTACTTTGATACAACTTGCAGCAGTCTTTGTCAAATCAAACCCTCACTTCTTCAAATTAAACTCAACGATTCATGACCATGATACACGATCGCAATCAAAAATTCATGTCCCAACTCATAATACAACGCGTTTCTCCAAAGGACCTCATTACCAATGTCTAACAATCTTCAATCATATACCCCCAGAAATTAAAAATATACAATCCCTAGACTCTTTTAAATATACATTGAAATCATTTCTTATAAAGCGTTGCTTCTACACCATCAATGAATACCTTCATCCAGCTGACGTTTAACTTAATCTTGTGCCCGAAAATATAAATACCCCACCCATAGCTTTACACTCAACTTTCCTTCACAAATCCTGAAACTACTATGTATTTTCATGAATATAATTTAATATAAATAAACAATTCAATAAAAAAAAATAAGTTATATGTATAGAAATAGAAGGAAAGATATTATGAAATTATGAAATGTATATTTTAATGTATATTTTTTATAAAATTGTTAACAATTATGTTTACTCTCCATAGGCTAGGCTATTCACTTTCTCTAAAAAGAGTTATACTTATACAATGTATGGGTCAAGGTGAATAAAGTTATTGTTATTGTTATTGTTATTGTTTTAATGGTGTGTTTGATGATTGGATTGTTTTCTAAAATGATGACGATAGTAATAGCTTAACAATAAAAAATTAAAGAAATGTGATTGATACATATGAAGAGGTTTAAATCAATAATTTTCATTAAATAAATCACACTGCCATTATGTCTATACAGAATAATATAGTAGAAGTTCTAAAAGTTTGACCTGATATCAACAGAGAGAATCTCGAGGTAAAGTCAAAAATATATTGGACAGTGCCAAATAGCACACAAATAAATAAAACAATGTTAAAACATATTTACCCAATTTCAAGCCTAGATTTTTGACATGTTTTGCAGTTCTAAATGGCACGCAGGGTTGATATTCATTGCAAACTTCACGAGTACTTGTCAAGCAACACTATTTTATTGGAAGAACTTTAAATCAGAGGTCGGCTTGCAATTGAGTCAATCTGGCAGCCAAGTTAGAGAAAGCCACATTCTCATCAAGGCCGTCAAGCTGATACACAAGATAAGCACAATCCTCTGGTTGGATGCTGTGAAACTAAGCAGCCCTTGTCGTTAACCAATGGCTAGAATGCTGGCTGGCAGTAAGTATTGCTGCAATTGTTCAGTTACCAAATCCCTACTCCATGTGGTGCAATCTAGGGCGACGATCGTCGCCCGGCAGTCAAGCGCATGCGACTGCTTAGGCGACACGAACTCCAGCCCTATATACAGCTACGAGAGTTGGGGGGTTTTCAGCTATCCGCACACGCCGCCCCGAAAGAGTCACAATCTTGGACCTCGGTATATGACCTGGTATGTGGTCCATGACATACCAACCCGATCCGACAACTCGTTCAGTGTTAAAAATGGCTCTCAACATCGTCAAATTCCTTTCGGCTGGCTGGTGGCTGGGTGGGTGGGTGGCTGGTTGGTTAGTTCTCTGCGGAGATTAATTAAGCCTACAGAGAAAACGGTAAATCTTAGAACTATGAAACTTGGAAAACACTTAGATGTACTTCAGACGCAGGGACGTTTGCTTTCAAAACCAAAATCGGGTAACAGGGACCGGAGAAAATCAAAATTTGGATGATAATCAAAACGCGTAATTACCAAGGCGTGGTAATTTGTACAAACTTGAAATTAAACATGCTATTAACCATTATAAATATCTTGCGTCCAAAACACAAGGGGCTAAATTTGGGGATAACCATGGGACCAGAAATGACAAAAAACATATCTGAACTTCAAGAAATGAATCATTCAAAGAAAACGCTACAACTGAGATGTTTTAAACGTGTAATTCATTTGGATATCTCTCATTCTTTATCACTTTTGAATATGGAAAGCAAAATTGGGTAACGGGTACCGGAGAAAATCAAAATTATCAAAAGTAAGTAATTCCGTACTCTTATGAATAATACGCTATACTGAGAAAAACAGGTATCTTAGACACTTTGAAACTTGGGCCACCCTCAGATGTACTCATTTAACCAAAACCGGGCAATTGGGACCGGGGAAAATCAAAATCTAAATCAAAACGCGTAATTACTCAGGCGTAGTAATTTGTACAAGCTTGAAATTAAACATGCTCTTAACCATTATAAATATCTACACACAAGGGGTATCTTTCCCACATGGAAATAAATACATTAATAATATGTTTTCTATAATGCATTTCATTTTCAAAATAAATTTAAAAAAATGCATTTTGAAATACCTTTCATAAGTCTCCAAATTGACCCATTTTATTATGTTTTGAGATACATTTTAAAAACTGTTGTTAATCTTTTAGTAATTCATTTCTTATAATGATCAACAATACATCTTGTAATAAATATCCAATAATGATTTATTTATATATTGTAAGTAATACATTATTTCTAGATAGTCAAAAAATATTTTTAGGCGCGTTTATTGTCTGTCCGTCTGTCTGTTTGTCTGTCTGTCTGTTTGTCTGTCCGTCTGTCTGTGAAAAATCTTTGGCTTATAACACATTCATGCTTGCTTCTATTGTTATGAGTCTTTCACAGAACACTTATTTCATACGTTTATATATTCGTGTGAAATTTGAGCGCTATCGAATCATTATTTCTCATGAAAATGGCAATTTTACTCTTTTATTCATTGTTTTTTGTTTTTTTAATAACGCTCATCCAACAACGCCCATGATAAAGCGTTTTCCTAGTTTGTATTGTTAAAATATTTGTTGGTTTGAAATGTGTAGTATGAGTACACAAATATGATTATTGTATCTATGCTGACTGGTGGTACACTACGTGCTGCGGTATCCTACGTGCTATTTAATATGATTATTGTATAAAATATATATATAAATATATTTATATATATTTTTTTTTCACCAAACGTTTTGCGAATTTAATAACCTCTAACCGTCCACTAAACGTTTAAACGTTTAAACGTCCCATCCCTACTACAAGCGTTATATCTTTAGCTTGCATTCTTCACTGTAATGACGCACCTGGGTTAATGGTCTTTTAATTTTTTTATATTATGTTATATTAAGTTGAGATTAAGGGCACATAACACTCAGGTTATTCATGCCCAATTTGAAATGTTTTTGTGCAACAATACAACTTGTAAGCTAGACGGGCTTGGGACATCAAGAGGGCTGTAGAACAATTAAACAACTGACAACAAACAAAACTTGTAGGCTCTGATGTTCAGTTGTTGTTCCACTTATTGTTTATATTGTATAAATAAAAACACTAAAATTTAGTGTTGGACTTATAGTTTCTTATGGTACAGAACAATAATTGGATCAGCGTGAAAGTGAAAACATTTTACTAACTTAAGAAAAAAAGATCAGGTTTTTTTTGCTCTCTAGTTCACAAATGGCTATTATCAAATTGAAACTGTCTCGTTTTAGGCACATAATAATCTACTGGAATAATATAATCTGTACTTGCCAATTATTCCCACAATTTTATTGTACGATTCATCTCTCTTTACCGGACAAACACGCTTCTCAGTAGACAATGAAATTTGCAGGGGACATTGAAAATTTTAAAACTTGGATGTGATATGAATTTTGGAGATTTTATGGTTTACTTTAGTACTATCACTCTACTATGCTGTGACGGATCATAGCTACAAGCATTAAATATTAGCTTGCAGGCTTCACTGTGATTGACGCGCCTGGGTAAACCGGTTGTAGTCATCCAGGTGAACACTGTTTGCCCATAATCTAACTTCAGATAATAGAAATAGGTTGACCAATTGTAGCTACAATCTATATATCTTTAGCGTGCAGGCTTCACTGTGATGGTAACGCGCATGGGTAAAACGGGGGGAGTCAGCCAGGTGAAGACTGTTTGGACCAAAATCTACTCCATTTTGATAAGTAAATAGGTAGGACCCACTTGTAGCTACAAGCGTTTATCTCTTAACGCTTGCAGGATCACTGTGCTGACGCGCCTGGGTAACCGGTGGTAGTCATCCAGTGAAGACTGTTTACCTCATAAGCTACACTCATTATGATAGATAAACCCTAGCTAGACCACATGTAGCTACAAGCGACAGACATATCTTCAGCTTGCAGGCCTTCACTGTGATGACGCGGCCGGGGGTAAACGGTGGTAGTCATCCAGGTGGACTGTTTGCCGTATAATCTAACTTCATGGAGATTAGTAAATAGTTAGACCACTTGTAGCTACCAAGCGTTATATCTTTAGCCTTGCCGGCTTCACTGTGATGGGACGCGCTGGAAAAACGGTGTAGCTCATCCAGGTGAAGGACTGTTTGCCATAATACTTAATCCATATAATAGAAAAGGTGACACTTGTAGCTACAAGCGTGATAATCTTTAGCTGCAGCTTCACTGTGATGACGCGCCTGGGTAAACCGGGCGTTAGTCATCCAGGGACGGACTGTTTGCCTCATAATCTAACTTCATATGATAGTAAATAGGAGACCCTGTAGCTACCAAAGCGTTATACTTCAGATGCAGGATTCACTGTTGGATGACGCCGCCTGGGTTAACCGGTTGGTAGTCATCCAGGTGAAGATTGTTTGCCGATAATTCTTACTTCACATGAGATAGTAAATAGGTAGACCAAACACTTGTTGGTACAAGCGTTATATCTTAGTTGCAGGCTTACTTGTGATGCGCGCTGGGTAACCGGTGGTATCATTTACAGGTGAAGACGTTTGCCTCATAATCTTACTTCCATATGATAGCTAAAATAGGTAGACCACTTGTAGCTACAATATATATATTAGATTTAGCTTGCAGGCTCATTTGAGATGACGCGCCTGGCTGTTAACCGGTGGTTAGTCATCCAGGGAAGACTGTTTGCCCATAATCTTACTTAATATGATCGTAAAATCAGGTAGACCACTTGTAGCGACAATCTTAGATATCTTTAGGCTTGCAGGCTTCACTGTGATGACGCGCCTGAGTTAAACCGGGTGGTAGTCATCCAGGTGAAGACTGTTTGCCCATTATCTTACGTCATATGATAGTAATAGTTAGACACTATGTAGCAACAATCTATATATCTTAGCTTGCAGGCTTCACTGTGATGGACGAGCCTGCGGTAAACCGGGTTGGTAGGTCATCCAGGTGAAGACTGTTGCTTCATAATCTAAATTAATATGGATAGTAAAATAGCTAGATTACTTGTAGATACAAGCGTTATATCTTTAGCTTGCAGGCCTCACTGTGATGACGCGCCTGGGTTTAACCGGTGGTAGTCATGCAGGTGAAGACTGTTTGCCCATAATCTTACTCCATATGGATAGTGAACATAGTTAGAACACTTGTGTCCACGCCTACGAAATATAATTATCTATATATATATTTAGCTTGCAGGCTTCACTGGATGACGCGCCCTGGGTTAACCGGTGGTAGTCATCAGGTGAGACTGTTTGCCAATAATCTTACTCATATGATAGTAAATAGGTAGACCAATTGTAGCTACAATATATATATACTATATATATATATTTAGGCTTGCAGGCTTCACTGTGATGACGCGCCTGGGTTAAACCGTGGTAGTCATCCAGGTGAAGACTGTTTGTCCCATAATCATAATTTAATATGATAGTAAAATAGTTAGGGACAAACTTGTAGATACATATATATATCTTTAGGCTTGCAGGCTTCACTGTGATGACGCGCATGGGTAAAAACCGGTGTAGTCATCCAGGTGAAGGACTGTTGCCCATATCTTACTTCATGGGATAGAAAAAAGTCAGACCACTTGTAGCTAAAATCTATATATCTTTAGCTTGCAGGCTTCAACTGTTATGACGCGGCCTTGGGTTAACCGGTGGTAGTCATCCAGCGTGAAGGACTGTTTGTCGCATAATCATATTTCATATGATAGTAAATAGGCTAGACCACTTGTAGCCTACAAGCGTTCATATCTTTGAGCTTGAAGGCTTCATGTGTGATGACGACGCCTGGGTAAACCGGTGGTAGTATCAAGGTTGAATGACGGTTTGCCCATTATCTTTACTTCATGGGATAGAAATAGGAGACCACTTGTAGCTACAATGTTGGTGTCTGAGTGTGCAGTGATTGTGGTGTTCTAAGAGGCAGTGGTTCCAAATGACACCAACAGTCTTGGTGATGGCTTTTTGTCTTATATTGTTGCGAGATGAAGTGAGCTGTTTGAATTGTATAAAGTGTTGTTTTTATCTTATTAAAATGATTAGTAATTAAATATAAAGAAGTGTATTTATATTTGATTATGTTACAAGGTAGACTAACTACCATACGTAACATTTGGCGACGAGGATTAGTGATTTAATTCACGCATCACGAGCACAGGTCCACCTTTGTCAGGCTTAGGCCCAAGATATAGACAAACTTAGAGATGGCAACATTTGGAGTGATGGAACAATTTGACGCAGAGGAAGGTAGACCAATGGCATCATGGACACTCTATGAAGAACGCCTTGATTTCTATTTCGAAGCAAATAACATAACCAGTGATAAGAGGAAACGAGCTGTGCTGTTTACCGTTTGTGGCCCTGCTACTTATGCGACAATACGCTCACTCGTGTCTCCAGCCTTACCAAACACAGTTTCTTACAAGGACATTCTAACCACTGTGAAACTACATTTCAACCCTACGCCATCTGAAATTGTCCAGCGATTTAAATTCCATAAGAGGAATCAGCGAGCACAGGAGTGTATATCAGCATACATAGCTGAACTGCGGCACTTGGCAGAGCATTGTAATTTTGGAACCACTTTGGATTCCATGCTGCGAGACCGTCTTGTCTGTGGTGTTCAGGACGAACAGCTGCAACGCAAGTTCCTGTCAACCACATCTTTATCTTTTGAGTCCGCACAGAAGTATGCACTGGCAGCAGAGGCTGCTACGCTCCAAGCGCAAGAATTACGTACCAGCCAGGCAAATAATAATTCTACTAGTTTTAATACTACGGTTAATCAAGTTAAACAACGCCAGAAGTCTACAAGTTCTGAACGGAAGCCATGTTTCCGCTGTGGGGACACACACCCTCCAGAAACTTGCCATTTTATCCAGTCTGTCTGTCGGTTTTGTAAGAGAACTGGACACATTGAACGTGTTTGCTACAGTAAGGCCAAGTCTTCTAACCAAAATGTCCAGCCAGTCCAGCTAAAGCCTAGTTTTAGAGGCAGGAAGGAAGGAAACAGGATTGTTCACGGTGAGCATACACACTCCATTGTGGAAAACACATGCGAAGAAGTAGATCAGATAAGTGAGTCTAGAAATGTTTACATTTTAAACACAAGTGTTTCTGAGGGTAGAGACACTACAACAGTATCAGTGTTACTTAATGACAAGCCAGTCCAAATGGAGATAGACTCAGGGTCTGCATGCTCTATCATTGGTTTTAGCGCATTTGTTGAATTATTCCAAGATACTGTTGAAATCCGACCCTTTTCGAAGACACTGCGCACGTGGTCCAAACAACAGCTACATGTTAAAGGTATGTGTACTGTACAAGCTAGTTTCAACGGTCATAAGTGTGACCTACCACTCACTGTTGTTGATGGCAATGGCAGTCCACTTTTGGGTCGTGACTGGTTCCCACACCTGGGAATTCAAATCGCTCTTAATGGAGTTCACCAGACACGAGTTGAAAGTTTAACCGAAATACTTAAACAGTACGAGGAAGTATTTTCCGAGGACATTGGTCAGTACAATGGACCTGAGGTACACATTGATGTAGATCCAACGGTTTTACCTAAGTTCTACAAAGCTCGCCCAGTACCATTTGCATTACGACCAAGGTTGGATGAAGCTTTAGATAAACTGGTATGTAAGGACATTCTACGACCAGTACGTCATTCACGCTGGGCAACCCCTATTGTTCCGGTTATTAAACAGAATGGTGATATACGAATTTGTGGTGACTATAAAGGAGCTACAGGAGAATACCCTTTACAAAACAAAGTGGAGGCTATGAAGAAAGCACCTGCACCTACCAACAAGACAGAATTGGCTCCTCCACGTGCGTGGGAGCGTTCGGAAAAACCCTGGTCTCGCCTCCATATTGATTTTGCGGGCCCCTTCCAGGGAAAGACATTCCTTATTGTGGTAGATTCCAATACAAAGTGGTTGGAGGTCATTCCTGTTAACTCCATGGCTGCAACAACGGTTATTAACAAGCTTGCGAGCCTATTGCGACTCATGGTTTACCCGACATAATCGTTTCTGACAACAAGGCATCGTTCACAGCAAATGAATTCCAGCAGTTCTGCTCAGAAAACGGAATTAAAAGCATACGAGTCGCTCCGTATCATCCCGCATCAAATGGTCAGGCCGAACGTATGGTGCAGTCCGCCAAGGGAGCCTTGAAGACTATTGTAGTGGGCAGCTGGGAAATCAGACTGGCACGATATTTGTTAAACCAACATCTGACTCCACTTTCAACAACAGGTGTTAGCCCTGCAGAAGCTCTAATGCACAGGAGACCTCGTTCACAGTTAGACCGTCTACATCCTGATTCACTTGATGAGTCCCGTACCCAGCAGGGAGAAACAGAAAACAATTTACAAGCGGAATTGGGGGCAAGAAGTTTCGGAACTGGAGATCTTGTCTACATGAGAAATTACTCCCAAGGACCAAAATGGATTCCAGCCGTGATAACAGAGCGCACTGGACCGGTATCATATGCAGTCGGCACAGAAGATGGTGTATCCAGACGTCATGTGGATCAACTACGAGCCCGAGTTCAAAACTCTACTTCAGTGGACGTTTCCGCAAACGGCTCTGAAAACTTCACCGACACCCAGTACCCAACTGTGGCATTGCCACCAACAATTGCAGACACTGTTGATAACAGTGAAACCCCAACTGAAGATATTCCCACTTTCCGGCAACTGCCATTACCGACATCACCAACAGAACTTAAGTCTACCGCAACCCGGCCTCAACGAGAGACACGCCGCTCTGCATATTGAACATATTATTGTTAAACTAATCTTAGTGGGGAGAAATGTTGTGTACTGAGTGTGCAGTGATTGTGGTGTTCTAAGAGGCAGTGGTTCCAAATGACACCAACAGTCTTGGTGATGGCTTTTTGTCTTATATTGTTGCGAGATGAAGTGAGCTGTTTGAATTGTATAAAGTGTTGTTTTTATCTTATTAAAATGATTAGTAATTAAATATAAAGAAGTGTATTTATATTTGATTATGTTACAAGGTAGACTAACTACCATACGTAACACATATCTATATATCTTTAGCTTGCAGGCTTCACTGTGATGACGCGCCTGGGTAAACCGGTGGTAGTCATCCAGGTGAAGACTGTTTGCCCCAATTTACCCATAGATAGTAAAAGTTAGACCACTTGTAGCACAAAACTTATATCTCAGCTTGCAGGGTTACTGTGATGACTCGCGGGTTTAACCCGGGGGTAGTCATCCAGGTGAAGATTTTGCCTCAAATCTTACTTCATGGGTAGAAATAGGAGACCACTTTTAGCTACAAGCGTTATTCTTTAGCTTTCGGGTTCACTGTGATGAGCGCCGGGGTTAACGGGGGGTAGTCATCCAGGTGAAGATGTTTGCCAAATCTTACTCCATATGATAGTAAATAGTTAGACCCCTTGTAGCTACAAGCGTTATATCTCAGCTTGCAGGCTTCCTGTAGGGGCGCTGGGTAAACCCGGTGGTGTCATCCAGGTGAAGACTGTTTGCCCAAATTTATCCATAGATGTAAAAAAGGTAGACCACTTGTAGCACAAGCGTTTATCTTCAGTTGCGGCTTTCCCGTGTGACGCCTGGGTAAAACCCGGGGTAGTCATCCCGGTGAGACTGTTTGCCATAATCTTACTCCCCTATGATAGTAAATAGTTAGACCCCTTGTAGTACAAGGTTTTATCTTCAGCTTGCAGGCTTCACTGTGAGACTCGCCTGGGTAAACGGGGGTTTTGTCATCCCGGGAAAACGTTTGCCCAAATCTTTCTTATGGGATAGAAAAAAGTTAGCCACTTTTAGTACAATCATATATCTTTAGCTTGATGCCACTGTGATGACGCGCCTGGGTTTAAACCCGGGGTAGTCATCCAGGGGAAGACTGTTTTCCATAAACAAATTATTGTAGTAAATAGTTTGACCATTGTAAATACAAGCGTTTTATCTTTGTGCAGGGGTCACTTTAGACGCGCCCGGGTTAACCCGGGGGAGTCATCCAGGTGAAGAGTTTTCCTCATAATTACTTCATTGGGGTAGTAAATAGGTTTGACATTTTAGCTACAAGCTTATCTTTTAGCTTGCAGGCTTCACTGTGATGACGCGCCTGGGGTTAACGGTTTGGAGTATCCAGGTGAAGGGCTGTTTTCCCCTAAACTTTCTTATGGGATAGTAATAGTTTGACCACTTTTAGCTAAAAAGGGTTTTATCTTTAGCTTGCAGGCTTTACTGTAGACGCGCCTGGGTAAACCGGGGGTAGTCTCCAGGTGAAGATGTTTTTCCCATTTTTCTAAAATTTAGATAGAAAAAAGTAGACCACTTTACTAAAAACTTATATCTTAGCTTGCAGGCTTCACTGTGATGAAGCGCCGGGTTAACCCCGGGTATCTCCCGGGGAAGACTGTTTGCCCATTATCACTTTTTAAGATAGAAAAAGGGGAGACCCCTTGTAGCTAAAACTTATAAACTTAGCTTTCAGGTTTATGTGATGACGCGCCTGGGGGAAACCGGTGGTATCATCCCGGGAGGGCTGTTTTTTAAAATCTAAATTATAGATAGAAATAGTTTGACCACTTTTAGCTACAAGCGTTATATCTTTAGCTTGCAGGCTTCACTGTGATGACGCGCCTGGGTTAACCGGTGGTAGTCATCCAGGTGAAGACTGTTTGCCTCATAATCTTACTTCATATGATAGTAAATAGTTAGACCCCCTAAGAACACGTACGTCTGGGCCTTGTAAGGGCCACATCCGGCTAGCCGGACGAAAACGTCCATGCCACATGCGGCTAGCCGGATGCGGCTAGGTACTAGTTTTTGGCAGTCATACCACGTATGGCCCATGCGTCAGGGCCTCGTACGGGACGTATCCGGCTAGCCAGACAAAAACGGGCATTTTTTCATATGGTGGCCCTGTATGGCTTTGGGACTAAGTTTGTGGTATGGCCCAAAGCGTCTGGGCCTCGTACGGGGACGCATTGGCCAGCCATACGCACGGGGTAGCCTTGTGGTTGCCAGATCCAAACCAGACAAGCTTATTTACTGTGAGAGCATAGCCATGTTGCCGTATGTGGGTCTGACAGGAAGTTTAGGACTCATCATGGGGTAAAAAATGATATGCATACATATTTATTCACAAATTTTATAACTGTCAATGATATATTTCATTTTCGCTTTTTTTTGCGATGGATTTTGGGAAAGTGAGCGAGTGTATACTTACATGAAACATGGAGAGTTAGTGGCACCATGCGCCCAATGAAATCCACCTTCTTGCTGGGGGTGCGTACGTACTGCATGTGTTACCATTAGTATGAAGACCCAAATTTTTTGGCAAGGGCCTGAGTGGTTAAAACCCTTTTCTTCATGTAAGACTTCCCGCGTGCGTTTTTGCTTGCACTACCATTAGTATGAAAACACGTTCTTTCTGGCAAGGACTGCATGAGTCCTTTTGTACGACTTCTGCTCCTGGCTATGCGCGGTGTGCCTATATGAATCATCCTCTTGCTTAGCGGTGCGTGCGTCTGCAGTTTTACCATAAGTATGAAGACACAATCCTTCGGGCAAGGGCTGAGGGGTTTTAAAAATTACCTTCGTTCACTTTTTTCCTCCGGGCTTGCCTATATAAAATCCATCTTCTTGCAATGGGGGGATGCATACTGCTTTTAAAACCGATATTTTTATATTTTCGGGAAAACGATTGTAGTAGCTACTTTACCATTTCCCTTTCAGGATGACTACCGCTTCTGCGGTGCAGTGCGTTTATGAATCCTTTGGGTGTGTGTACTGCGTATATTTTACCTTTCCTGGACTCCAAAAACGTGTGCACGAAAGTGTGCTTATACGTAACAAAAAAAAAATACCACCCCAAAAGACCACAACATCCAAACCTTTTCGAGAGAGCATTCGAAACCAAAATAAAAAGGGACGGCAAAATCTTTATTATTTTTAATTTAAAATGGGCCTACCCCCCTTTTTCTGGGCCCCAAAAGGCTAAACAGTTGTTTTTGACGCCTGTTGGCTGGCCATGTTGAAAAGACATGGCTAGCATCTGCGTGCCACATGCCGCTGAGCTAGGTTAAGAGCACAAGGCCAAGTTTGGGGCTAGCCATTGTTTTCCAAGCATGGCTAGCCGCGTACCCAAAGGGTCTGGCTGGTATCCGGGGTGCCAATGCAGGACTAGGGTTAAGACGCACCGATCCACATATGGCTAGCCATTGTTTTTCCAAGTCATGGCTACCGCGTACTGCAAGGGTCTGGGTGTTATCCGGCGTGCCCTGCAGCTGACAGGGTTAAGGGGCCTCCGATCCACTATGGCTGCCCTTTTTTTGGGGAAAATCATGGCTAGACCGTACGGCAGGGATCGGGTGGTATCCGGGTGCCACATGCGCTGATAGGGTTAAGACGGGTCCGATCACAGAGGACTAGCCAGTTGTTTGCCAAGTCATGGCTGGACGCGTATGGCAAGGATCTGGCTGGCATCCGACGGCCAAGCAGTTTAAAATGTATGGCTAACCTGATATGGGCCAGACGATGCCCAGACGTGCTTTCCCGTACGTCAGGCAGCCAGATGAGGGCCATACGTGGCCCAGACGATCCCAAAAATCCTGTGCTACTAGGGCCACTTGTAGCTACAAGCGTTATATTTTAGCTTGCAGGCTTAACTGTGATGACGCGCCTGGGTAAATGGTCTTTTAATTTTTATATATTATGTTCTATTAAATTGAGATTATGGGCACACAACACTCAGGTTATTCGTGCCCAATTTGAAATGTTTTGAGTTCAAAAATACAACTTGTAAGCTAGACGGGCTTAGGACATCAAGAGGGCTGTAGAACAATTAAACAACTGACAACAAACAAAACTTGTAGGCTCTGATGTTCATTTGTTGTTCCACTTATTGTTATATTGTATAAATACACTAAAATTTAGTGTTAAACTAATAGTTTCTTATGGTACAGAACAATAATTGGATCAGCGTGAAAGTGAAAACATTTTACTAACTTAAGAAAAAAAGATCAGTTTTTTTTTGCTCTCTAGTTCACAAATGGCTATTATCAAATTGAAACTGTCTCGTTTTAGGCACATAATAATCTACTGGAATATATAATTGTACTTGCCAATTATTCCCACAATTTTATTGTACGATTCATCCCTCTTTACCGGACAAAACGCTTCTCAGTAGACAATGAAATATGCAGGGGACCTTGAAAATTTTAAAACTTGGATGTAATATGAATTTCGGAGATTTCATGGTTTACTTTGAGTACTTATCACTCTACTATGCTGTGACGATTTATAGCTACAAGCATTGAATATTTAGCTTGCAGGCTTCACTGTGATGACGCGCCTGGGTTAACCGGTGGTAGTCATCCAGGTGAAGACTGTTTGCCTCATAATCTTACTTCATATGATAGTAAATAGTTAGACCACTTGTAGCTACAAGCGTTAAATCTTTAGCTTGCAGGCTTCACTGTGATGACGCGCCTGGGTTAACCGGTGGTAGTCATCCAGGTGGATCATCCAGGTTTCTCACGTCGCAGTCGTCATCGTCTTTGTCATCGTTCGTTGTGTCATTGTTATCGTCGCCGGGGGGTCGTCAAGGGAAGGGGGCAGGGTCCCCGACGACGATTGCCAGAGCTCGCCTCTAGTTTCGGGGAGTAGGATACTCCGCTCTTTCTAGCTGATGTTTGCGACGTGGACTTTTTCTCTTGAAACGCATTGTACGATTAGCAGAGCCATGCTCTGGGCCAATTCTACCCCGGGCCCAGAGATGAGCGGCCAAGTCTTAAATTTTCACTGTTTTTTCCAGAAGGCGATAATTTGATTAATTCTTAAACAAAGACTTAACGTCCTGAAGATGAATCCATAACGACGGGAGAAACTAGGGCGCTTCGACAGGGCAGATCATATTGCGCCATCTGTAATAGAAATTTAATGAAATAAGCTTATTGTGTGTATGATTTTTTTTTATTGTTTTCGTAGTTTATAATTATAAATAAAACGGTGGAGATGATAGTGAATACATTTAAATCCATAGATACAAACAATTAAATGTTTTTTTATGTAAATACCGTTTGAATAAATTTGAAAGCTGTTATCATATACAAGTTCTTCATGTCATAGGTAGATATCAAATTATCTATAAACATCCTTTTTTCTTCCTGGTGTTGCTATGACACTATAGGGCTAGATGTTCCGAATCTCCGGTTTTCTATTGATAAATACATGCCTCATAAATAGTTCTTTTGCTG